>JAWWLR010000034.1:11581475-11591732 GCA_035041075.1 Acraspis erinacei | reverse complement strand
CTTATATGAGCCTCATTAGTAATTGCACTATGTAAACATTTTTTTTGTTTAGCGCTCAGAGGCAAAAGACGATCATTTATTCAAATTGATGGTTTCAAAAAAGTCAAACGTGTCGTTTAAATTTTTTTACTCAAAAACCAGTCGCAGTCCCATTCAAATATTTTAGGACACATAAAGCATGCCTGCAGCTTTCTGCGATAAGAATAATAAAATGCCTTTCGTGGATATCGCTTTTATTTCTCGTTTTTAATAAGATTCTAAAAAAAAATATTTTATTATGAAATTTATCTTATAAAAAGTAAATTAGGACGTTAAAATATGAAATTGGACAATTAAAACCAAACATATCGCATTTAAAAATCAAGTTGCCCGAAAATTGAATGTCCCATAAGTCTGCCATTCTTTTGAATTTGCTAGAAATATTTGGTTATCATAACGCCATGAAAAAAACTCATCTCTATAAAACGCGATGAACAAAACTATATCGATAATGTAAATACGTGACCGTCTGCGAGAAAAGGGACCTAATACGTCAAAGCTGAATTTTACAGGACGGGCGATCGCAACAGAGTTCGCAAGCCAGCATTTTAGTAGTGAGGATGCGTCTACGAAAAACATCCCCTCCACTCGCCACTCCACCCGTGAGCTCCACTCCCATCGGTCCGCTTGTACAATACCCATTAGTAGTGAGTGGTGGGGATAGTTTTCGCAGCCCTCTCGTTTCATCTCCGCGTATGCTTATTATGCCTATAGTTGTAGCTTAATAACAAGAAAAATAATGAACTTAAATAAATTCTGATTATTGGAAATGAAAGAGTAACTCAGAAACTATAGATTGGCGCAAAAAAATAAAAATCGATTTTTTTCGCATTAGGTCCCTTTCCTCGCGGACGGTCACATATTCATAAGATAAATATTTTTGTCACTGCATAATCAAAGTTTAAAAGTGCGTCTTTCATTATAATTGAAAATTTATAATATTTATTGTTGTTTAAATATATAAACAAATCCACGCGCTCTATGTTAAACATACATGTATGAATAACACTTAAATCCAGACAATAAGCGGCTGGCAGCGTAAAAACACAATTTTAACTTCATATTTATTTATATAGTTCTTTGCATAGTCCACCAATAATACTTGTTTACGGCAAAATGATTATTATAGTTTTTTCATGGAATAAAAAAGTTTAAGTTTTAACGGATAGGGCCTTTTTCACGGATTTTTCACAAATAAGGATTTTTTTCATGAGTAAGGTCTCTTTTCACGGCGGTTATTTGATTAAGGCTTTTTCTCAGCATTTACCGAAATATATTTGTTTTCTTAGCCTTTTACTGAGATGTGTTCTTATTCACGGTGTTTTAAAACAATGTATTTTTTTACAGCGACCTAATGAACAATTTATTTTTCATGGCGTCTTTGAAAAGGGTTTTTCTTCATAACTTTATTTTACAGGTTTTCGTTCATAAGCACCAGCGGATATAATAGAAACAATGTAACCTTTTTCATAAAACATTCTTACTCGCTACATATTGATCTTATTTATTATTTACTTATTTAAAGACGATATTAGTAGGTTATGGTAGGTCGTGAAAGGTTCCTCAATTGGGCAATCGATGCGCCTCGATGTCGCGAGCAAACATATGATATAAATACATTACTATTGTATTCTCAATATTAAAAGCTTTTTCCTCATATCAGCAAGATAAATAATTTTTTAAATTTCTATATATGTATTGCTAAATGATAAGAGGACATAGAAGGTTCTTCAATAGGTGATTCGACGAGTCTCGAAGACGCGAACAAACATGTCAGATACAGTACTGTGGTACTGTATCTGTACTGAAACAAGTTTTTTTTTATCTTCGTAAACCGAAATAGGTGGCTCATAAAAGGTTGAAGAATAGGTCAATCGATGCGTCTCGAGAACGCTAACAAATACACTATCTATCGTACTGTTGTATTTAAAATGTCAAAACAGTTTTTCTCATATAAACAAAATAAACCATTTTTTTTAAACTTCATGAAGCGATACTGGCCAGTTATAAAAGGTTTAATAATAGGTCGACCGATACATCTAGAAGACACTAACAAAATACCCTAGATATCGTATTCCTGTAGTTTGAAAATCCTAAATGTTTTTCTCATATGGACAAGGACAAATTTTCTTTAAATCTCTTCGGGCGTCGAATTTTATCAAAATATATCAAAAACACAGATTGAAAAATGTAAGTTATTAAAAATTTCCCTCTGTCAGGAAACAAAATACATGTATTAAATATTCTGATGATAAGATCCGCAGGAAATAAATTTGAAGTTACAGTCGATGTAATACAATTACGCGAATATTGATCGTTTTGCATGTCAAATATAGTTCTGTGTGCAATATTACCTTTACGATTTTCGTTTAGTAGACGAGAATATGAAACACGCTACATAAACATTAATATGCCCGAAGCTACTGCACAATTTCCTATTCAGGTTCGTGTCGCAACTCACCGGTTGCTACAAATCAGCACCTTGCTAGAAGCATTCGACGTCATGCTGATTCTTTTGTAACAAAGAAGTGAACAAAGAAATATCACAAAGCTGGAAAAACAAATATTTTTTAGCATTATTATAAACGTAATTAAAAATCTGACATAGACATTAAAGATAAAAATTTGCTTAATAATATTAACTTCAGGCCTCGAAATAATTTGAGAAATTCAAACTAGTGTCAAAAGCAGCATAAAATTTTTAAAATAGTAGCATATCAAAATAATTCAGTTCTTAAATTATTAATTGAGGTGTTAACTATTTTTGAAATCTGGTATTCAATATACATTTGCTATAATATCGCGTGAAATATTTTCGAATCTTTTTAAATTCCCTGAAAACGTTGAAATCGGTTAAAATCCTTTAAGAATACCTCAAATCTGTTGAGATCTTCTAACAATTTCCGGGAAATTCTGAAATCTTTTTTAATGTTTTAAAACATTTGAAATTTCTTGAAATACCTAGAAATCCAAAATATCTTCACAAAACTTGAAATCTTATGATCACCTGTAAACTCCTATGAATCCCTTAAAAATTGTATGATCTCTTGAAACCTGTAGAAACCTGTATCCGTAAAACCCTCTGGTTTCATTTCAAATTTATTTTTTTCCCTAAAGTTCCTCAGAAATCTGTTAGAATTCCTTGGAATATATGTTAAATGTGAGTAATACTCTGGAAAATTTTTTATCATCATTTTGAAATCCTATTTAAAATGCGTAAAAATCCTTAAAAATTCATTAAAAATTAATTTCATTTACACCCTAAAGTTCTCTAGAAATATTTTAGAATCTCTTGAAATCTTTTTAATTCATTGATTTCCTAAATACCTTTGAAACTCATCTTCGAAATTTCTTTAAAAACATTGAAATCCTATAATTTCTTTTAAAATCTTGTAAACCCCTTAAAATCTCTAAAATCCGGTGAAATCGCTTGAAATTTAATTAACTTTATTTCCTTAAGTTCTCCAAAAATCCGTTACAATTCCTTGAAGTCTTTATTAATGATCTTAATACCTTTCAAAATTCCAAGAATTTTCTGAAATCATCAGAAATTCTTTAAAACCCCTTAAATATTTTAAAATGGTACTTTAAAATACCACAAATGCTTTCAATTTCTTTAAAATTCCTTGAAAACTCGGAAGTCCTTTTTAATATCTTAAAATCTTCCAAAGTTCTTTTGAAATCCTATGATCCCTTAAATACGGCGAAATCCTTCAAAATCCATATAGATCCTTTGAAGTACCCACAAACTTTATTACACCTATTTCCTAAAGTTCTCCAGAAACTTTTTAGGATCTCTTTAAGTATTTTGAATATCATTGATGTCCTGTATAACTTTCTACCGTCTATCGATAGTAGTCAAAAATAATTAGACACGTGACCCCGTTTCTTTATAAGTCGGCCATTGTTTTAGAGGATGTCCTGACCACTGAGTCTAGTGAACTCTCAGGCATATTCTTATCTATATTTTAAATGTATACAAAAAGTTTTTAACAAGAAACAATGAATAACTGCAATATTATCAGCCTATTCAATGAGCACCTTGCAACTACAGTTTCCAATCGGCGCGAAAGATGCTAAATGTCTGACGCTTCTTATCCCACTTGATCCTTTGCGCTTTAGCGATATCAGCAAAAATTGGGCGCTACTAAACAATGCTCAAATTGAGCAACTACATGGTACTCAAAATCGCAGAATACACTTTTTTGAACATAACTGCATACCTTGATATGTCTATCTGTATCTAGTAAGAGCCCTGGCTAGTTTTCCGCATTAGATCCCGATTAGAAAAAAGGAACACTAGCCTGGTCCATACTAGAATCCCTTTGAAATTTCTGCACGAGTTTTCAGGTATAAAATTCGAAAAGAAGATTCAGAGAGGTGGAGCACGCGCCCGAGTCTGGCTGAGCACACGCACACCTGGTCAATGCTCCTTTACTTTCGGCTTTGTATTTTCAAAAATCCTATGCTGGTTCAAATCTTTTTCTAGACTTCTTTTCGTATTGTAAATATGTCAGATAATGATTTTTAATGGTTCGGCGATTAATATTTTCTTCAAAAATAGTTTGCCTTATAATATGATGTTCGTTGAGCGATGTTATTTGCCTGAGTAATATAATAAGTTATAAAATAAAAGGATGATGTTCCTTTGACATACTTCTGAGCAAACAAAAGAATCTGGATGTTGTTGCAGATCCTTTATTATTTTTCGACGTTTCGAGCTTTCGAAGTTTTTATGAGGAGAATATTTTGTGCTCGAAATTTCCACAAATAATAAAGGATCTTCAACAACATCCAGATTCTTTTTCTTTGGTCTGAAGTATGTCAAAGGAACATCATCTTTTTATTTTATAATCTTCAAAAATAGTTGAATTATTAGGAAATAAATACAATGCAATCACTTTTAAATTCACTTATTTGTATAATCGTAGTTTATTGTTCTTTACATATATGTGGGTGATAATTGCCGTAGAAACATTCGAAACATAACGTTTTCCATGTCTCCTTTTACGTTATAAAATCTAACACGTTGATCCTGATGTGTACGATACATCTGCATATTTATTTCCCAATAATTTAACTATTTCAGAAAATATATCGCCGGGAAGCATTAAATATGAATACTTGACATGTTTACAATATGAAAAAAAAATCGATAAAAATACTTCAGCCGCGGCGATTGTGATTTTGTAACGCTAATAATTCTTAAACAAGGGCCCACTTACAAAGAAGCCGGGACACGTGTATAATTATTTTTAATGTTCTATCATTTGATGATAATCTCATCAAAAATGTATTGTGGCAGAGGATACCTTCCTCTTTTGACTGTGTATATAATAGTAATATTTTCTCTTGCCCTTTTTTGAAGCTTCGCAATTATACCTTCTGTATCATTTCTCAATAATGTTGAAAACGTTAGACAATCATGTTAGTTATTTAAATTATTCAATTTGACACGCTTTCCATTTCTAGAAACTTCTTGAAATAATTTATATATGGCCCTAAAAAATGAATCGAGAGTAACTCATTTTTCTCTAAACAAATTATTAAGTAGATTTTTGCTGGTAATTCCAAAAAAAAATTAAACTAATTTCAATCTATCAAAAAGTGGTGCATGTGACCTTGAGTTCTTGAATTTAGAATTAAATAAAGAAAAAGACTTCACATAAATTAGTTTGCTGCACAGAAAAAATGGTTATCAATTTCTATATTTCAAGCTAAAATTGAAAAGCAAATGATTTTTTTAGTGATCTTGTAATGAATTGGCAACTTCAGTAGAGTGAGAGTGGATAAGGGTATTTGGCTTTGCTGATGATTCACCGGTCTCCCGTGCGGGAAAATGCGCGTCTCATTTGAACCCCACTCTTTATCGTAGCACTAGTAGTCCCCTTGGAAGGCAACCCGTAATACCTACCATGAAGAGTGTGTTTTGTTCTTTAGCGATGCTACAGAGGTCCTCAGTAAAGGCAACCCGATAATCGTCGCTAAATCCCATCCTTTACCGTAGCACTAGCGGTCCCCTCGGAAGACAACTCGTAGTCCCTGTGATGAAAAGTGTGTTTTGGTGTGATCTTATTCTTTAGCGATGCTCCGGGGTTCCCCCGTGAAGTTAACCAAAGTATTGTTGCTAAACCTGCCACGTCGTCGTACCACTAGAGGAACCCTTGGAAGGCAATCCGTAGTTCCAACGATGAAGAGTATGTTTGTAGTATAAGCTTATTCTCTAGCGATGCTACAGGGGTCCCACGCGAAGGCAACCCGAGGAACGTCGCTAACACCTGTTCCTTTATCGCAGCACTAGGGGTCCCCTTAGGTACGCGCATGCTCGAGTGAAAGAGATAGTGCTCCTCACTCGGCTCGTTCTCTCTCTCTCTCTCTCTAAACAGGAGCGTCGGCACATCAAAGAGACTGTTGGTCTATACTTTATATGTCTATGATGTGGATTATATGCGGTGGTGGGGGGCGCCCACTGATTGGACGAATTTGGGACTCGAGCGAAACGCCGAGTATGGCGTCACTCGCTTTCTAATGCGACACACGTTCGTCTCTGATCCGTTGTCTTTATTGAGATATTGGCAATTTTACATGTTAGTTATTCTGGTATCAAAATTATAGCAGCAAGCTCGTTCGTTGTGGATCGTGGAAGGCAGAGAAAGGAGAATAAATAAAAAATAAGTCTTTTTATTAAATTGCTGGATGCTTGCGGGCGAAAATCTTATTGTAATTGCGTAGAAGTTTCGCCGAAAAATATTGGTCAAAGAAAGGTTTTTAATTCAGAGCACGTTTTTTCGTATACTATGTCAATTCTCCAGGCTTCTCGAGGTAGAATAATAGAAATGCCTACAAAAAAGTTTGCTTGCAGACAATGTCGAAAATTGTCCAAAATTCTCGACACTCTTACTTTTGATGAGGTGATTTACATTTTTTCTGATGAAAAAATTGAAATTAGTTCGCTCCCGATTTTCTGCGGGTGTAAGTAAGAGTTTTCATGATTAAATCTAACACTATGTTTCATCGAAGGATATTATAACTAGAAATGTGTAGATCATTTGAGATTAATAACTTTGCTTCTTAACATTTAAAGAAAAAATCTAAAAAAAATGTCTATTTGAGGTGAAGCATATGCAGTCTAAAATTTTTTTTGTGTCTGGCATATTTGGGTGGAAAAATAACCTTTTTAATATTTCAACAAGCATTTTCACTATAACAGAGCATTACGTATAGTTAAAGGTTGTAACAGATGTAAATAATTAAGGTGTTTTCCGAAAATTAGATTTTTGCATGAAACAAAATTTTAAAAACGAAATACAAGTTCCGTTAAAAGGGTTTTTTTCAAAATCTCATTTTTATTAAATGAATACAAAGATTAGTAATTTTAAACTTGATAATTGAATCTCTTTAGTTGTTTTAAAAACATTAAACTAACGAAAGACTTCTTTTTTGCAACAAAAAAATACATAAAAAACTAGTCAATCGTAATTTTCTACAATGAGGTAATTTTCTAAGGTTTTTTACTTGAGTTCTCCTCTTGGGAGCAGAAAAGATATTTTTGAAAAGTATCATCGCTTATTTATAAAGAAACACATGCCTTTGTTCTTTCTATATATCTTTCAGAAAAAATCATTTGTTACTTCTGATATCGTCACCCTAAATGTTTATTTTGCCAAAAACAGAATACTTTTTTCTGTGAAAGCTTATTACACTTATTTAGCCTCCTGATATATTGAAAGCATTTTTTCATTCAAATTAAAAATGTTTAAGATACATAAAAAGCGGCTATCTAAAGAAAATTTTCAAACCCTATGAAATTTGAACCTCCATATGCTTGAATAATTAACTCGGAATTGGTTAACTTTGACTAGTTAAACTTACTTCTATCTAATTCACCAACCTAATATCTCGGGCATATTATTTCATTTTTTGTTCGAAACGAAAACATCACTGTTTATCGTGATCCACGACCGAACCACTTCCAAATTTAGGTTCGTATCACTTTGATTTTGTTAACTTTTACATTATATTTTTTCTACCTGGCTAATTTTTTTCTTGTTCATACTTTTTTTACCTCAATTATGAAATACTTCAGGTTGAGCATGAACTACTGTTTTATCTATAAATGACGAGAACGATTTTGCAGAAGTTAATTTTACTCTACTGAAGAATTCCGATTTTATTGATTATATCCATTTGTACTATGACCCTTCAGTTATCTTGAATATTTGCAATTCACTATAAAAAATCAATTCGGATTAACTTATTGTGGTTTATGGATAGAGAAGGATTAAGAAGTTGGATCGGTTAGCTGTTTTGGAATTATTGGGCTTGGTTCGAAATGAATTCCGAACCACATATTTGCCTAGGAAACGTACGTAGAGTGTCTTACGAAGCCCTTAAAACAATTATTTTTTACATTATTATTCGGTTTGCAGAAACATTTAGAAGAGTCGTAAAAAATGCGATAATTCATGAGGCATTAAGTTGCCTCCTAAAATAAATTATCTTAGGTTCTCAAGGTAAAATGATAATACACGTGAGCGAGAAATTATCTACGGCTGAATAAATTACATACTACGAAATAACAGTTATGATTTATCCAAGCTCTACAAGTAAGCACTTTGCAATCTATGCTAGGGAAGGGGAAAATACCAATATCTCAGAATAGTATATGTACACGACAAATCTGAATATTCATTAGTTACGGTGATATCAAAATTCGACGCTGATCACTTTTTCTTCTTTTTGAAATAATGAGGATCCTTTTTACTGGGGTCTTCACCTTGGTAGTTATACTCAATTCTATTGGTAAGACTTTCACACTTTAAGTCACACTTTCGTAACATTATCAATTTTAAAATGTTTTCTAGTTTTGAGGTGAATTTTTTAAGAGAAACACTCAAAGATGTGCTGTATATATAATTCTCTACAAACAAAGTAAAATAAAACAAACATTTCAACATTCAAAGTGAGTGCTGCCAAATCATGAAGGTGAAGTTCATCTTACTCTCTTTCATAAATCGGTATTAGACAACATTTTATAGTCGAACAAGTAATATTCAGTGTTTCTCTAATGATATAGTTATTTTTTTAGCAGGTCAGATATTGATTCTAAGCGAGTGCTTTTCCAAGTTTTTTTTCCTCGGAATTATCATTTAGCCTAATTTTTAAAGTTTCTAATTTAGTACTCTTTTGATTATCGTATGTTGTGATCAATAAAAAAGATTAAATGTGTAAGTAATTATTGTTTTATCATTTCGTAGCAAACATTTGTAAATACGTAATGCTTGTTTAGGTGACGTGAGAAATTTAAAAGTTTCACAAACTGCCGTACTAATTGTTTCAATAAAGTTTAGAATGTTACACAATAGCGCTCATATATTAATCATTTTCGTTTGTCTAGCTTTAATAGCACCGATAATTTGTGAAATTGAACCATCTAATATGTAGCAAGAAGGGATTAAAATGCAATAATTTCCAATAGGAAGCCTTTGAACTTAATCGATCTGAAAATGCTACACTTAGAATTATACATTCTTGTTTGAGAATGCTTCTCCAAATTGAAAAATATCTTATAATGTCCAGACTTACAGTGTCGAAAAAAACGGAGGTACGCAATTTTTATTAGACGTGCTGTAGTCGGCCGCAGCCGAGAATTTGATCACGAATATAGGTCGTTTCTTGAAGGCATGGAAAACGATGTCAGGATTCGAGTGTGTAACGGATACTGATTTCCGAAAATTGTAGTTCCAAAGAATTTGGCACTTCTCGTTTTAGACAATTGACTGTATCTCCCTCGAAGCGTTCGGTAGAGCAGGGTCGTGGCAGGTACGAGCGACAAAGATGGTAATAACGCACTTCTAGAGCCGCATTATATTTGTAGAGATACGTAGTTCTCGACTGGATGGGACGCCCAGATAGTATGTGTTCTAAGTACTCAGTGTGTGCATAACAGGATCTGCATCTATCTCTGGGAACTTCTAGACATAAAATGCGGTCGCCGTATACTTAGATGGAAATTGCACCGTCCTGGTACGCGAGAATGTAGCCCTCTGTACCTAAATAAAGCCCTGATGATTTGATAAGAGCAAAAGTTTGCTCTTTTGATAAGGACTGTTTTTCTCCATTTCTGGGAAGGTTTACATGCATTTTTTTTCAAGT
The DNA here is from genome assembly GCA_035041075.1 of Acraspis erinacei. Classification (NCBI taxonomy): domain Eukaryota; kingdom Metazoa; phylum Arthropoda; class Insecta; order Hymenoptera; family Cynipidae; genus Acraspis; species Acraspis erinacei. The sequence continues at coordinate 11,581,538 of JAWWLR010000034.1, read as the reverse complement.
AAAAGTTGGCGGAATTTGTCAACCTCTGCTTTCTTTACTTTGGCTTTGAGAATTAAAGTATCT
>JAWWLR010000034.1:11483334-11495808 GCA_035041075.1 Acraspis erinacei | reverse complement strand
TTTGGTCGGATTTTTCCAATTTGGTGCCGACACCGATCCTTTCAAAATTCGAACACCTTGGAAAAATTTTGGAACAAGTTTTGGAATATTACCGGACGAAAACAATTTACTCGAAACTTCGAACGAATAAAGGCAACGTAACACAAAGGGAATAAACAAAAGAAAATTAAAAATAAATAAAAGGAATTAAGAATGATTAAATTACTGCAAATTATCGTTGGTCTCCTTGTCGTAAGTAAGTAAGTAAGTGGTTCTTACTCAACATTTTCTTAATTTACGCATCAAAATTGAGCCGTCGAACGAACAGAATTCACGGGAGACGCGTTCTGAAAGGCGTTCATCTCCATACTCTGAATGTAGATACAATGTCAATTCAGTGAAACAAAAACTCGATTCAAGCGATTACAATCTTGCTGAAATAGAACAAGCAAATTATAATGAATCTTAAAAAAAAATTTCCCTAAGCAATATCGACTTTTCCTTGAGTGGCATCCATTTCGAAAACGCGTGTTTCAGCGGAATTCAGGTAGAAGATAATAAGAACCCTATCGGAAAGAAGCAATTTAACAAAATGACGCTTTCCCTCAAAGACGTATTAGCACACAATTACCAACCTTTAACGGTGATTCATATTTTGTTGAATCCTATATCCGTGGTTGCAAAAGAGCACACGACAGTTTGAAAGACATACCGTTGTTAGATGTACTTGATTTAATTTCGACAAAGTTATCGGATTAGGCAAACGTGTTACTGAGACCGCGACTTTCATCATACAACTCCCTTGATGACTTTGTTACTGATTTGAGACTACCTTTGCAATTCCCACAAATGAAGCTTTCTGGATGTCGGAAATGGGAAAAATTTTCCAAATAGATGACGAGAAGGTAGCAATTTACTCAGGTAGGATTCAGAATATAGTCGCGAATTATAAACAAGCAGTAATAGTAAGTTACCCAGCAAATTCAAATTACGGAATCTCTGCTGAAGCCAAAATATTAATAAAAAATTTTGACAAATACTCTCTAAAACAATTTATCAATGGGCTTTTAACAAATTTTCGATATTTAGTTATCACGTCTCAACCTAGTACATTGAAAGAAGCAATTGATATTGCTTACCAGGTAGAATTAGATGAAAAAGATATCGCGAATTTAGAAAAGTTAAGAAACCAAACAAGAGTAATGTCCTCCTCAGACTCGAACAAAGCAAAAGTCCAATACATGAACCCCATAAGTTCGACATTTGACTATAAACAAGGAGGAGAAAAATTAGAAAAACTACCCTCACCCCAAAATTCAAATTTTTGCACATTTTGCGAACGCCCTGGTCATGTTATTGAAAACTGTTTCCATATTCAACGTCTTAAAGAAAACAGACAAAAACCAACCAGAGGCGCATTCAATAATTTCGGAAATTCCAATATTGCTTACAACCAGCGCCAAAACCATTATAACTATTATTATGGATATGATCAAAATACCTTAAGTACACAAGAACAATCGCAAACTGGTTATGGAGACCAATCTCGTGGTCGATATCGAGGAAGATCACGAGGTGGATACCGAGGACAATCACGAAACCAATATCAAAATCCTTCACAAAGTTATTATCAAAATCAACCCCTAAATCAGTACCGAACTCAAGCCCAATACCAGTACCAAAGCCAACCCCAAACTCAGTATCAAAATCAACCCCAAAACCAATTCCAAAACCAATCACAAAATTATTATCCAAACCAACTACAAAACCAACCCCAAAACCAGTACCAAGGTCCAGGTCAAACCCAATATCAAAGCCAACCCCAAACTCAATATCAAATAATTCCGCAGAATCCATTCCAAATTACACCACCAAATTATCCAAATAATCATCCAGGCATCCAAAATACTAGCCAGTCCCTTGAACAACCACAGAACCAAGCACCTTTCAATCTTCCTAAAAATGTACAAAATTCCTTACAAAATCAATTTATTGCAAACGAAGCACCAAACACAATCCAACAAAATTTAAACGCCAACACTACTCGCCAAATGGGTGCGCAGGCGAGTGGCGAACCGATTATCAGACGCGCCACAGCCAATCTTAGTCCTCGCGGCGAGCAACCATCCATTTAAGCAGTCCAGTTCATTCACCCACTGTACTTCTTACAAGTACAGGTCTAAAAAATAATGAGTGCGAAGTGCTTCTGGATACAGGAGCGGAAATCAATGTAATCAAATACAGCGTCCTAAGCAATTGGATAGAAAAGAATTCAAATATTATTTTTGAAGTAAAGGGAATAACGTCAGGTATAGTGTTCACCTCAGGTCAAGTGAATCTAAAATGCAACGATCTAGTAGTTACTTTCCAAATAGTATCAGATTCATTTCCAATTAAAGAAGCAGGAATTCTAGGGAGTGCATTTTTTTGGAATCATCAAGCAAATATTTGCTACGAGTCAATATCACTCATCGTGAAACATTTAAACATTACATTTCATAATGAAGAATACTTTATTTTACCGCCTAGAACCAAAAATGTTATTTTTATTAGAATAAATAACACACAAGTAAGACAGGGCTACTTCCCCTTGCTCGATGCGGGTCCAGGCCTTTACATTGGCAATGCTCTAGTCTCCATAAAAAATGGTATAGCACTAACAACTGCGATTAATGCTACCGAATCTACCATAAAACTAATAACACCAGTGGTTAGGGTTATACCATTAGATCTATCTGAAGCACAAGCATATTGTGAAGACGAGGCAAAAGAAAACGAAGCATCACAAAGCTCGTCTCTAAAAATCCGCACCACCCAAACAATAAACGCGACAAAGCCTTCTGACAATGAGGAACCTAGATTAAAGCTTCTAACAAACATTCTAAATCTCCAGCATTTAAACGAGTTCGAAAAGGACCATGAAGTCAATTTAATCAAGCCGTACACAAACTCTTTTTATCTACAAGGTGACGCATTGTCCTCCACAAACGTGGTATATCATAAAATAGCCACCGTGGACGACAAAGCAGTTTTCACTCATCCATACAGACATCCACAATGTCAGAAGGACGAGATCCGTTCACAAACCACAAAAATGTTAAATGAAAACATAATTATACCGTCGACATCCCCTTATAACTCCCCATTATTGGTCATTCCCAAAAAGCCAGACCCCCAAGGTAATAAGCGTTGGAGAGTGGTAGTGGACTATAGAGCATTAAACGAAAAAACAATAGGAGACGCCTACCCATTGCCGAATATAAACGATATACTCGACCAATTGGGTAACACAAATTTCTTTACTGTGCTTGATTTGGCCTCCGGGTTCCACCAAATTCCGATGGATCCTGCGGATAGGCACAAAACGGCATTTTCAACGCCGTACGGCCACTATGAATTTTTACGAATGCCCTTCGGTTTAAAGGGAGCCCCAGCCACCTTCCAACGTCTTATGGATTCCGTTCTTTTGGGATTACAGGGACTCGAGATGTTCGTATACCTCGACGATATGATTATTCACGCGGAAACTTTAAAAGAACATGACCGAAAGTTCCATCAACTCATGGAACGCCTAAATAAGGCAAATCTAAAATTACAACCTGAAAAGTGCGGATTTTTAAAACGAGAAATTGCGTATTTAGGTCACGTCATTAGTAATCAACAAGTCATGCCAAACACAGAGAAATTAAAGGCTGTAAAAGACTTCCCAGTCCCAAAAACAGCGAAAAACGTGCGCCAGTTCTTGGGATTGGCAGGATATTACCGACGCTTTATTAAAGATTTTGCAAAAATATCAAAGCCTCTCTCTGATCTAACTAAACCATCAATAGAATTCGCGTGGACAGAGAACTGTCAAAAAGCCTTCGAAATTCTAAGAAACAAACTCTGCGAAGAACCAATTCTGCAATTACCAGATTTCAAAAAAGAATTTATCCTCACAGTAGATGCATCAGATTACGCCATCGGGGCCGTATTAAGTCAAGGTGAAATTGGGAAAGATTTACCAATAGCTTTCGCATCGAGAATTTTAGAACCACGCGAAACGCGATATTCCACAATTGAACGAGAATGCCAAGCAATAGTTTGGGGAGTGCGTCACTTTCGCTCATACCTATATGGTCGAAAATTTACAATTATCACTGACCATAAACCCTTAGAATATTTAAAAACCATCGACCACACAACTACGAGATTAGCTAAATGGCGTATTAAACTTGATGATTACGAATATGAAATAAAATACAAGCCAGGTAAACTCAATCTTAATGCGGATGCATTATCGCGAAATCCCATTCGACAAGTAATTCAAGTTTTACCACTTGCCGTCAAACGAAAAACTCGACCAACAACAGACGAGGAAACCCAGAAGCAACTAAGTAAACGTAATAAAACCACTCACCAGCATAACACACGACAACGACAGGAAGAATCCTCTGATAATCCAACGCTGAGGAAACTTCCTACACAGGAAGTTCCTACAAAAAAGAAACTAGGAAGACCACCAAAAAAGAAACAAGAGTTTGATCAACAACCGAAAGGAGCAGTCCCTTCAAAAAGAGGAAGAGGAAGACCAAGGAAACAACAAAAAGTCGAAGAATCAGCTACAGAACTTACTGATATGGAAGAAGAATTGGACACAACAGACGCCACACCGCTTTACACAACAGAAAAAGAAGAGGACGAGGAAAATCCAGTTGCAAAGCCAAGGAACTTAGACCTGTCAGGAGCACAGGCGAATACTAATTCACAAATAGAGATAGATATTTCAGACGGAATCATGGAAAAAAATTCCGATGTAGAAAATTGCGACGAGGCTGACGATCTAGAAATAGTTCAACGTAATGTCGGAGACGCTGAACCACCAACTTCTGAGCAAATGCAAAATATCTTTGAAAAATCAGAAGGTCCAGTCCAACAAAGAAAAAGAAATTTATATTTTGAATCTAAAAGCGAAGAAGATTGTCTACATAAAAATTCCTGCGAAGACGATAAGCATAAAGAAAAATTCCGCGAAGAAAAATTCCGCGAAGAAACTAGATGTGCACAAAAGCAGAAGAAAAAAGAAGACAAGATAACTGAAAAAGATTCAGATGGAGATGAGAGGGACATGGATCAAAAGAAGGAAAACATGGAAGGAAATACAAATTTTCCTGATGAAACAGTGAACTTGAAATGCCGAAATTCTATGGATCTCGAAGAAGTTGAAAAGCCACAGGAAGAAAAATTATTGGCACAGCAAGCTCTTTCAGCAAAACCTTCACCCGAAAAAGAACACCCTAGCCTAAAACCACCACCAGCACCAGACTATGATCCTTCAAGGGACTCAGGACAAGAAGAATTGGAAACGAATAGAGCGCCTAAATTACAAAACAAACGTCGTCAATCAACCGAAAAGCGTAATAGTGGCTCAGTAGTTAGAGAAAATATCATAATTTCGAAAAAGAATTTATTCACAAAAAAGGATAATATGGCGTTTTTTATTACGAAACATGGTATTGCAGAAACAACCATTACAAGGGCACTAATTGAAAGACGATTCATAAGGGAAGAAAATATTAAACCAATAAATAACTTCTGCGGAAAAGTCACACATATTCAAAAAGGAGAAAAACACCTTTTTGCCCTTACGATACAAGAATCTGTAGATAAAGACCCAAGTATCTCCGATATCAAGCTATGTTTGCAGCAATTGAAAACCCTAATAAAAAAAAGCAACATTACATCAATCAGCTTTTCTAACGACTGTGAGCTTTTTACTATAGCAATTTGGGAACAAATAAAAAGACAAGTAATAAAAACATTCCAAAACTACCCAATTTTAATCACCCTCTATGACAATACACTATACACTCCGCCAGCAGACAAGCGCAAAGAAATAATCACCGAATACCACGCTTCTGCAGCAGCGGGTCATAAAGGAGTAACTAAAACATATCATCGTTTAATAGAAGACTACTATTGGTCTAACATGATTTCTGATGTAAAAGAAGTCCTTAAAAGATGTCCCGAATGTCAGCGAAGAAAATCAATTAGGAATAAGCCTCGGGCTCCAATGACCACAACGGATACACCTACACAACCGTTTGATAAAGTGTCAATGGACATTTACGGACCATTGCCAATTTCCCGAAAAGGAAACAAATACATCCTCACACTTCAGGACAATTTCTCAAGATATTGTATCTCAGTACCATTAGTAGACGTTACAGCAAGAAGGGTAGCGAGAGCAATTGCTGTTCACCTCATTTGTAAGTTCGGTACACCACGTGTTTTCCTTTCAGATCAAGGTACAAATTTTACTAGCGCAGTATTAGCAGAATTTGCCAAACTCTTTAAAATTAAACAAATCTTTGCTACAACTTACCACCCTCAATCAAACGGAGCACTTGAACGCAGTCATCATGTCCTAACAGACTACATCAAATTGAACACCTCAGGAAAAATTGAAAACTGGGATAAAATCCTACCCATAGCAATGTTCGCTTACAACACGAGTGTACACGAAGCAACAAAATTCTCCCCGCACGAACTCTTATTTGGCAAAACAGCACGCCTACCATGCGGTATTATCAGCAGGCAAAACATCGCAACATATATCGAATATACGGAAGAGCTATGCAAACAGCTTCTAGATAATAGGATTTTAGCAGCGTTAAACCAAAATAAAGCTAAAAACGCTGCTAAGCTGCATTATGATACGAGACTCCGAAAACGAAATTTTAAAGTAGGTCAATGGGTTCTCATACAAAATGAAAACAAAAATAGTAAACTTGACGACGATTACATCGGTCCCTTTAAGATAATCGCCGTTAAAGAAAAAAACAACGTTATAATACAAAAAAATTCAGGAACAGAAGCGATACACACAGACAAACTAAAAATCTATTATCTTACAGAATCCGAGGACTCGAATTAAACGACGGAGTATTCACAAAAGAACCTCCATACAGCATTACAGAAATTCATAAGAGTCCAGGGCTATTTTGGGAACGTATAAGCGAAGTAAAAACTTATAACAGGATGTGGAAGACGATTTCCTACATTGACCTCCGATTTTGGCTACAACAACAAAAGGTGCTACTCTCCAACTTCAACCAGCTGACGGCCTTTTGTCACCAACTAGGACCAGCATGTACTTCCATCGACGACATCGAGGCAACCAGAGCACACATTGCGGCACTTAATCAAGGAAAAGGGCAACTCAACGAACTGTTGAATGGCGAATCTCGATTCAAACGTGCACCTTTCGGATTTTTAGGTTCAGTGGTAAAAATATTATTCGGGAATTTAGATGAAAACGATGCTGCCTATTACGAAAGCAAAATTGAACAATTGTCGAATAATACTGCAGCACTTGCGGAAACTCTTGCAAATTTTACCCATATAGTTCAATCAGAATTCAATCAAAACAACGAAAAATGGAACTCTATTACTAAACTAATTACAGAACTGGTTCAAAAAGCAGACAAACAAAATAAAAAAATAAATAACGATATCCGTGAAATTCAGTTAAATCAAGAATTAGCTTCTCATCTAGCGGCATTGAATAACCACATATCAGAATTTGAATTCGACACCACAATGCTCTTAGATGCAATCTTATTTGCTCGGCAAGGCGAAGTACACCCTAAACTTTTATCAGCTCCACAAATTATGCACTGCATAGAAAAAATTCAAAAAGTACATCCAAACCTAGAAATTCCAGTTCCTCTCCAAATTTTAGCAATGTGCGACTTAGTAAAACTCTCTGACCTTTCCATTTACTACAAAAACTACAAAATTATTCTTATTTTGAAATTTCCGCTTCTGAATCTCGAAACATACGATTTGTTCAAAAGTATTCCACTTCCAGTTAAACAATTATCAACTCCTTCAGATACAGAAACACACGCTTATATTGTACCAGAATTTGAATATTCAGCAATTCAAAAGGATCGATCCCTATACTTCAGTTTTAATTACCAAGATCTATCTCTATGTAAAACATTACATAACAAATATATTTGTGAAAATGTACACCCTTCACATAAGATAGGAACATCCAACAAATGCGAAATCAATTTAATTACGACACCAAATTTTTCAAACTTTAAAAACTGTGATATTAGGCTTAAACAACTTAAACACCCTTATTGGAAAAAGTTACACACCAAAAATAGCTGGATATTTTCAGTACAAATAGAAGAAGTAGCGCATATTACATGTACCGACGGACAACCTATTTCAATAATATTAAAAAGGGCAGGTATTCTAACATTAAAACCAGGTTGTAAAGCAAATACAAAAACTATCACACTTACAGCAAGCGCCGTGGGAAATTCTAGAGATGAATTTAAATTTCCAGATGAAAAATTTAAAGACATTATAGCATTAAACGTAACCGAAATATTTACGTATACTAAAGAAGAAGAAGAAAATGTTAATTTTTCAGAAATAATTTCGGAGTTTAAATCAAAAACTGATTTTAAGGATAACAGTCTTACTTTAAATACAGATCTGACAAATCAGGGTTTACGCCTCCACGAGTTATTCGAAAAAGCCGAAGAAATAGGAAAAGTACGCGGGATGAAAAATCGGATCAACCGTATCGAAACAGGCATTACTTATACAGGAGCGTTTACATTTGTAGGCACTGCATTATGGTTTTTAGCGCGTCGTTATGCGCTCGGTAGGATGTTCTGTTTATTTTGTTTCAGACAAACGTCGATGTTTTGTGCGAAAAATGTTAATAGAGATGTACAGCCTAAGATAAAAAGCGAGGAATCAATTGAAATCGAAGAAATTAAGTCTCCACATGAAAATAAAAATCTTACGGATATTGACCAAAACCAAAGAGCGATCAACTGCACTGAGGCGATAACAAAGCAAACTTCCTCTGCTCAATCCCAAACGGAAACTCATCAAATTATAACCAACGAAAGTGAAGGATCTCAATGGAGAAAACCATATTATAAGTCTACTGTTTAAATCTCTTTTCACTTTTACCAAAAGACCAATACATACCAATATTAGTATACCTATGTACGACAAGAGTATTGTGCTTTATATATAATTATGTATATGTTAACAATGAAAACATCGCATTTTAATGTACACAATAAATAATCAATCAAGTTGTAAATTTAGACTACACAACATAACATTACGCTCTACATACACTTCACGAAAGATTCTAGACTTATCCTACAATAACATCGCGGGAATCCTTAGAACATAAAAGCCACTAGACCCAAAAAAAAAAAAATTTCCACCTTTGGATTGTATAGAATCACGCGAAGATGCAAATTGCAAAATACCACACACACACTCGTAACACATTAAAATATTGAAACCTATGGTATAGAATTATAAAATGATGTTTGTAAGCGTTAACGTAAAAAAATCGCTCTCTCTCCATTCGCGTCTAAATCATATATTACATAGAAACATCAAATGTTGAATGATACAACGCGGGAGCGTTGACTTTTCTCACCCCGGGGAGATGTCACGTAATGTGACTTTGAGTAATTATATTTTGCTAAATCCGCTTACAACTAGCGTGAGAACGGATGCTGCTGTCAGCAAAATTGTCAGACAAGGAATATCACCTTGGACCATTGCACGGTCAAGGGATGCTTGGCGATTGCCACCCGTCACCGCGGAGTAACATCGGCAACGCGTGCACCGGCGTTTAGGCACCTTTGCTTGGCAGTACCTTTATACCTCCCGGAGAGATCGGATCGAGAGACAGAGTAAGGTGACGAAAGAATGTGATCATTAATACAGAGGATACAAGTCAAACTAATTAGTATATCATCAATCAAATTCCCGATTCCGATATTAAACTTAACATTTTTATAGAACTTTTTTATATGTGCAAACTTGTATATTACAAAATTTCGCATCTGTCATTGTTTCCGAGAAAAACGTAAAAAATTCAATTTTATATATACCAAACAATTTTTCCTTGACACAAAAGTGATTTAGCTCACCTAGAACTCACAGATATTTTCTTTATGACAGTACAGATTTAAGAAAAAATTGGGAAAAATATAAGCTTGGGGTTTTTTGAGAAAATAAACTTTTAATATTTTCCGAAAAACCAGCCCCATTTTTCTAAATGTCTCAATTAGTTCAAAAGTATTAGAGGTTTAATGAAAAAGTCGAGTTTTTTAAAAAACAATACAAAAAATTAAATACGCATAACTAGCAAGACATTTTTTTGCATATCAGAAAAGTACGTTTCGCTTATTTCCAATGAAGAGAATACATATTTCGCCCCCAAGAGATTCTGCGATTACAAGTGTAAAACCTGTCTGATTTGACATTGATTCGGTCGCCTGTGGAATTAAATTTTGTTTTTGATTACTTTGTCAACCAGTCACGCAATTATTATTATGGATATGAGTGACGGTAGTCACAAAGAGATTTTTCATTATAATATTTCGATAATTTGTTGAGCTCAACATTTTTGTATTTATCAGTATTTTGTTTATAATATTAAAAAAAATAGCTAAAATAAATCCTAACATATATTTTATGCATCAACGACTATTTATAAAAAATTGTATTTACCTTAATAGAGTTTTTACAAGCATTAAAATACCAAATTTATTATTTAACATTTTAATGATGAATCTAAAATAAAAGTACCCTCCTTCATCTCGCTTATCACTGTTTTGATCATAATTAGGATTAGGACTAATAGCAAAAATATATTGAAAGCTTGAAAGTAAAAATTACAATTTTGTCAATTTTTCAAAACTTTTAAACAAATTATTTCGTCATAAAATCCTTTAAAAACGAATAGCAAAAAACGAATAGATAATGTTTCAAAAGAAAAAATTGATTTTTAAATTGCTAAAATTTTTTTTAAATGCAGTGTACGGAGAGACTATGTAATAGGGTCATTCGATTCAACTTATAAAATTACCAAAAGTCTATGTTTCACTATATTTTTATGGGCTCAATTAGTGTAGTAGTAGTATAAAAAATGGTAATGTAGAATTTATATTCATATCCTAAACAAATTGGAAATCATTATTTTTCACGATACGTGCATTTGGATATTATTATTTATTATTCTGGAGCTATTTTATTATATAATAAAATTATTTTAAAAAATAATCGATTTCATTATTCATTTGAATAATAGAACATTTTTTTAAGGTCTTAGCTGCGCGTAACGAAGTTTCAGTACAAATGACCGCATTTTTTGTTCTACGAATAGTAATAACTGTAAAAGGGACCATTTGTACAGAAATTGCAGTACAAATAGTCATTTTTTTGTAACACGCACATACTATTTTTTTTAAAGTGCCACTTAACTGGTTATACCTTAATACCCTTCAAATGTTAACCGGTCTTTAAAGAAACCCTGTTAAAAAGGCAAAACTTTTATAATTTGTATCTAATTAAATAAAAAATGTAAAGCTAATTAAAATTTGAATCAAAGAATGGAAATGTGACACTTGAAATTTAATATAAATTGATAAGATTCTTCGAATTTCTTCGCCAGTGCAAAAAGCGAGTTTCCTCGTGAGAAACTACAAATGATTTCACTCCACTCCTTGATTCGGATACAAAAGATCGTTTTATATTTAATTTAGAGACAAGTGAAAGATACATCTCGCTAAGAAATTTCGTTTCCAGTTGCGAGGGAACGGCACGATTCTCATTTCCATGGGGAAGGGGGGGGGCTGCTTGAACCTCCCTTTTAAAGATTCGGATTCATACACTGTTTAACTTTTCAAGTGGAGAGGGAAGTAAAACCTTAGGTCCCTCAACCCAAGCCCTACATGTCCCTATAACTAAAAAAGACCTTTTCTGGATCCTGGCACTGCTTATATGAAAGAACAAGCAGACAAAAGCTATTATTTTCATTATTTCATAAAAGATCGTTCATATTATGGTAGTATTTTTCATACCTAAACAAATGAAGATTTTCAACCCTTACACATTTTTCTGTTTCTAAATATGAAAAGTTAGACAATTATCAAAATTTATATCTTTATTTGTTACAATTGCAATAACTCCTCAAATTAATTTCACAAAACAGGTAAAACTTTCAACCATGTAAATGAAACATTTTTTATCTCACTGTATTAGCAAATATTATTATTTTTTACATTTATAAAATAGTAGGTATCGCTATGCGTTTGAAATGTCCAGTAGTAAGACATGGTTTTAGTCAGGCGACATGTGTGTGATATTCAACAGCCTATTTTAAATAAATTGAGAAAAAGGACTGGAATTTTACAAAAGAAAAAAGAATAATCAGAAGTTCTTTAATAATAAAACAACCGTGATTTGAATAAATAAAATTTTTTTTTTCTCAATTTCGATTGTTCTCTGAATATAAAAAAACGAAGATATATTACTGATAAACGGTATCCCATTTATTTACCTGAATTGCCTTGATATTAATAATACATATATATACACTACCGTCGGAAATTATGAGATCGATTGACGCAAGCACTATTAAAAATCACTACTGGCTTTGAACCACGATAA
>JAWWLR010000034.1:11468584-11479446 GCA_035041075.1 Acraspis erinacei | reverse complement strand
ATTTCAAGAGTTCTCAAGCAAAAGCTTGAATTTTCAACTAAAAAGGACGAATTTTTAAACAAGAAATTTAATTTAATACCAAAAAGAAGAATTTTTAAGGAAATTGAAAAATTATAAACCAAAAATTTAAAGTTTCAACAAACAACTTAGAATTTTTAAACAAACAGATGGTGGTAACGTACTAGTTTATGGACAATCCCTTATTAACTTGATGACCATTGTATGACCGATTTTTGTTTAAATACTCTAAAAAATAAACTCCTATACATACCTTCATTTTCATACAAAAAATAAAAAAAATTTAAGGGAGTACCCTCGCTAATACAATTACAACTGTTTCATATTTCGATGAAAGTTGTATTAAAATAAAAGACCTACTTTTTGTAGTATATAAGAAGATTGAAAAATGAAAAAAATCTGAAATAATTCGGACATATATAGAATGCTATCTGAAATCCATATCTGCTTCGAAAAGTATCATTCAGAGCCTATAAGAAGAAAAAAATAATTATTGATACCATAAATGTATGACTGCCATCAGTGAATTGAAGGTATGGCAACATCGCATCAGCTCCACATGCTCTAGTTGATGCACGAATTTCAAATAACATGCGCGCTCACACGCGACGTTGTCAAACTTATGACTGTGACCGTGTGAGTCAATAACAACCGCGAAGTGTTCTCTCAACTAATGCTTAATGCTAGGAGTTTTAATGTCTGACTGGATGAATGAATAAATTAAAAGGTTATTACAGGTGAAGATATGAGTAGTGTCGTTTTCGGGGCCGTAGGAGAGTACGATTCCGAGAAACCATAAACCCCCACTCCATTTCACTAATCGAGCGGCTGATGCCTCGATGATTTCATATCCTACCCTCCGAGTAATGCCACCAGCCAAGTAACTCAGAATCGCTGTTTTTCACGATTCCACAAGTTATTAATATACATAATATATTATGTATTATAAAAATACAAGAGCGATAAAACTACCAATACATAATAAGAAAATCAATATATATTTGATGAAATTAAATTTTTTAAACATTTTATGCACGTAATATTTTTCATTGAAGATAAAAAAAAATAAAATCAAAAGTGTGTAATTGAAGATTGTAGCTTAGGCGGTACTGTATTGTTTGTTTTTTCCGAATTTTTAGTATTCGCAAAAATGGTTGAAATTTCGAAAACCGTTTAAATTATATAAATCTGTCATAAAGTATAAGTTTCACTACAAAAATGCACACTTGCAGTAAAGAAAACAACGAGTTTCAGCAAGTTGGCCAGCGGCACTACTCGGAGGTTGTGATATGAAATTCTCGATGTAACTACGTTACCACTTTAGGGGGGGGTCTCAAAAAAACCTACGGGTAAGGGTTAGAGAGGGTGACCCAGTCAAATGAATATTTGATAGAAAATTGATTTATTTGTTTAAAAATTTATGTTTTTATTTGAAAATTCGACTTTTCGGTTAAGAATTCTAGAATTTTCTTAAAAAATCGTCTTTTTGGTAATAAATTAATCTTTTAGATTAAAAATTCATCTTTTTTAGTTGAAAATTGAACTTTTTGGTTCAGAGTTCTTGAATTTGATTAAAAATTCGACTTCTTGGTTAAGAAGTCCCGAATTTTATTAAATTTTCGTCTTTTTAATAGTAAAGTAATCATTTTGTTTAAAAAATTCATCTCGTTTAGTTGAGATTTCAACTTTTTAATTCAGAATTCTTTAATCATGTTAAAAATTCGCTTTTTTAAGAAAATTAATCTTCTTGTTGAAAATTTCATGTTTTTGGTTAAAAATTTAACAACTAGGCTTTAAAGTTGAACTAGTTGCCTAAAAATTAACAAAAAATTTATCTTGAATATTCAATTTTTTTTTTGAGAATTTTGGAATTTGATTAAAAACTCGTCTTTTTTGGTTCGTTTTCCTGCCTAAAAATGTAACTACTAGGTTTTAAATTCTAAATACTTTCCTAAAAATTAAAAATGGAAAACGTCTTTCTTTCATAAGAATCGAACTTTTTGATTGGGAATTTTATTGAAAATTCGTCATTTTTGATGGTAAATTAAACTTTTTGTTAAAAAGTTAGCTTTTTAGTTCAAAATTCAAATTTTGCTTTGAGAATTGTTAAATATTGTTAAAAGTTTGTTTTTTTTTGTAGAAAATTAATATTTTTGTTTCAGAAATGAAACACTGGATTTAAAGTTGAACTTCGTTCCTAAAAATGCATTATTTGACTGACGATCAAAAATTTTAGTTAAAATTTCGTCTTTTTGGTAGGAAATTGAATTTTTTGCTTGAAAATTCTTCTTTCTTTTTGGTACAAATATTGCTTTGGTAATCGAACAATTTGATTAGAAAATTTGTCATTTTGTCTTGAAAGTTCAATAATTGAGTACAAGAAATCAACAATTTATTAGCAAATTAGTTTTTTTTATCATTTAAAATTTTTTTTCATTAAAATTTTAACTATTACCCAGTTTTTGGAGGGTATCACTCCTTTCCCTCTTATG
The DNA here is from genome assembly GCA_035041075.1 of Acraspis erinacei. Classification (NCBI taxonomy): domain Eukaryota; kingdom Metazoa; phylum Arthropoda; class Insecta; order Hymenoptera; family Cynipidae; genus Acraspis; species Acraspis erinacei. Next base: position 11,476,936 of record JAWWLR010000034.1, on the reverse strand, counting down.
AAAAATATCTTGAGGCAAGAGATTTCAATCCAAAAACGCTTGTTATTTTTAGCTACGATTATTATAAAAATTGCACTAAGAACAACATAGAACATTTTTACGAGTGACGAGTGAACCACGAATCACAAGTAAACTACGTATTTAATTTTGTCAATTTTTTCGGTCCTAACTCTGTAATTTATAGTAGACTCTTGCAAAACTCTTTTGCTCATTCTCAAAAGCCCTTTATTTTTTTATTAGTTTAACTTCAAACTATTTCCTATATACCAATGGATGCATCGCTTCATGAGAGAAATATCAATTTCTGCAACTTTGGCGCTCCACAATTCCGGTGACCCAAGGAATACACCAGGAAATATTAATATTCTGTTTCTTGTTACCAGAGTTGAGTGCACAGTTCGACTGCTTACCAAATGGCGAACCTATTCCGTATGTTCCACGTACCGAAACTGCTTCTTCTTCTGCTCACTCTCCCGCAAAGGCTCTTCGTCCTGCCGAGCCTCAATGGTCTCTTCGTGTCAGAACCAGATCTCCTCCTGCCGAGCCTCAAAGGTATCATCGTGTCAGAACCAGATTTCCACCTGCCGAGCCTCAAAGGTCTCTTCGTGTCAGAACCAGATCTCCTCCTGCCGAGCCTCAAAGGTCTCTTCGTGCCACGCCCAGGTCTCCTCCTGCCATGAATTCTACTTTACGCATACTTGGATACACACTTGAAGAACTCAAATTTATACGGCTTATTCCAGTGGCGAATCCGAACCGCTTATTCGAAATTCGTAGATACACTTTTCCTCGCGATAAACCAATTTATGTGAGAGGAGATCAGAAGATCCCTCTCCCCGTGCCAACTGAAGAACAAAGTGTATTATCAACATCCAGTGGTGACATCTTGGCAATAATCATCACTAATACACCTTCTAAAACACTTCGTGGAATATATTCCGCAACAAGTACCGGCCCGCAATTCCGGGTAAAAATAAACATGTATAATGGCCAGGTTGACTCAATGAGCCGACAAGAAGTTCAGGAAACTCCTTTAGGCACCCGTTCTCCAATCTCAAAGACATTCGGAAGAGTAAATATACACGAGGCTTATCCACCCCAATAATTTATATAAGAAAATGTGAAACTAATTTTAAAATTAGAAAAAAAATTAAATTAATAATTACATATTAATATTTTTGAAATACATCTATTTGACGTTTCCCTTACTATGTTTCTTGAATTTTCTTTTTGACAAGAAGAGTGCAGGAGAGTCTGTTTTTTGTTTGGTTTAGTAACTTTTGTAAATAAAGGATAGGACACCAAAGTAAAAATTTTGAAATTCCTTGCACTCAATATTTAGCCAGTTCCGAGGAATGCAAGTTTAAAATTCTCTTTGTCAGCCTTATGGACTAGAGAAAATATTTCTTTAAACCGGATGTGTAGCTTGATTCTCGCTACCTTTCTGATTTCTTTTGCCTTATATTTATTAGAACGTTTCAATATTAAATTCACTTCAGAATTGCTTTTGAATTATGTAAAGAAAGTCAGTTAAAATGCTTCTTTCAATGAAGAACTCACTTTTGATAATTTCTTGGAACCCTTCATCCTGCAAAATTAAGACATTTACTCAAAAAGCTTCCAGATTCTCTTGAGAAGTTTTCAAATTCCTGAAAATAATACAAAACATATTTTTTTTACGTTTCACTACCCTCTTATATTATTGTAGTCTCTTCTTAAAAAAATAAATATATTTTAAAACTCGTTGCATATCATGAATTATACTTTCAAGGGACATTACCAAAACCTTGTGAACAAGCTACAAAAAAGCAGACAATAGTTATTTCTCCAAAAAAATGTTGACAATTTGTCACTAATTCTTTTTTGATAAAACGCGTAGCCTTGGTTTCCTTTTTAAAAAGCAAAATTATAAATTAAAATTTTGGACAAACAACACAAGCTACGAAAAAAATAATATACAAAAGTTGCTTACCTAGAAAAGAGCTACAAATTTGTAATTATTAATTTTTGATTAGACAAAAAGTTTTTGTTTTAATCATAAAAAACGTCACAAAGTGCGGACAAAATTACTAAAAAAATGTTTAGCCAAGCAAATTGACGAATTTTTTAATAATAATTTTTAAATAGGACGAGTAGATATGAAAAAATGAGGAACATAAGTTGTTCAAACCAATAAAGCTCTAAAAAATTTTCTAAAAATGATAAACTATCAAACAAAAATTTAATCTTTATATTTTCAATTCAAAAGCTAATTTTCAACATAAAGAATATATTTTTAATAAAATGTTAATTTTTAAACAAGTAGCTTAATCTTCTACTAAACAGCTAAATTCTCGAAGAGAAGATATGGATTTTTAACAAAAAAGGTAATTTACGATAAAATAAAGGATTTTTAACTAAAATGTTGAATCTTTATGATGAGTAATAAACCAAAAAAGTTAATTTTAAATGAAACGTGCAATACTTAATAATTAAACAAAAAAATATTTTAATTTTAAATCAACAACAGTAGAATTAAAAAAATACGAATTTTCGAAAAAGTAGTTTAGTCCTTACCCAAAAAGATTAAATTTTAATTATTTATTCATCATTTTATTGGAGCATTCGATTTTTTGTTTGAATGCTCTTGTGTTTTGTTGAAAGTTGATCTCAGTTTAGCTATACGAGGGAGCACTCTAAAGGCGACTAAGGATCGGCCGCTAAAATCAAAATAACCTCAACACTTCCCCTCGAGACGATGACACCTTTTCTAAGATCATCTCAAACTTCTGAAACCGAGTGGTTCCACACAATGCTGATGTTTCGGTCCTGACAACCCTTTAGTTAACACATGAGCAGGCATGTCGCTCGTCGAGATACGTTTTAGCTGCAAATCCTTGTTGCGCAACGTTTCGCGTATAAAGTGAAGTTTGATATCGATATGCATGCTTCTGATATGAAAGGCCCTTGTCTTCTTATCCCAAGAATTCTTCTTATGCATACATGGATACAATTTTTCTCGCGATAAACTGATTCATTTGAGAGCAGACCCGATGATCCTTCTACCCATGCCAACCGAACGACAACGTGTACAAAGTGTATTATCAATATCCAATGGTTATATTTTTTCCATATTCATCATTAGAATAATTTTCTAAACATTTAGTGGAATATATACAACAAACAGATTTGGCTCTAAAGTACGGGCAAAAATAAATATTTATAGCCGCAGGGTTCAGCTAAGGAGCACAGAAGTAGTTGAGGAAACTCCTTTCGACACTAATGTTTTATAATTAAATGTATTTGACGTTTCACTTACTTTATTTCTCTGGTGTTCTTTTTTACAAGGGAAATTTCAGATAATGTGTGTTTTGTTTTGATTGATAATTTTTGTATAGAAGTTTATGACACCAAAATAAAAATTTTGAAATTCTTAGAACTCAATAGTTGGCCAGCTTCGAGAAAAGCGACTTCAAAGATACCTTTGCTGTTTCGGAATCGTATACGTGTGCACAATTGGTATCGCGAATTTAAAAGCGGCCATACTAACGTTCACAGCTATCAGAAGAGTGCGTGTTCTTCAAGTGTGTCTGACGAGCTTGTGGAAAACATCAAGAATACAGTCCATGACGATCGCAGATTGTCTCTGGATGAACTTTCCGTGATGTTTTTACCAATCTCCAGAACTCTGCTCGAATACCCAAGAATCGATATTCTAATATTAAGACCGTTATATTCTTAAAATAATATTCTAACCGAAGTGAGAAAATATTTTTTAAATGAGAAAGTTATTGGAGCAAAGAAAATACGCTAAGGAAAAGGCGCCATGGAAAATTCGCCTTGCTGTGTTCAATAATTTCTCTTAATATTTCGTGACACATGCTTTCAGATCAGTTCATTTTTTTGTAATTTTGTGCACTGAGCGTTTCGCTTTAAAGAAAGTGGTAACTACAACATACAAATAATTAAATTCCTTTCATCATATTGACAAGAATATATATATTCTTAAGATAAGACCACTTCCATCTTACCTTACGAATATATTCTTGGCGCCTATTTAAGTTGCAAATATTCTTCAACTTCGTGGGTAATTCTAAAAAATTGATTATCGCTTTTTCAGAGAATCAAGCACAGAAACTCTCGGGGTTTATAAACTGTGTGAAAGATCGGCCCCAAACCAGCTGGCTGTCCAACACAAGTTGAGTCGAGAGCAGAACTCCAACGAGTTTTTGGAAGGTTATGAACTCGATTATGATGCTTTTCTTCATTCCATTGTTACTGGAGATAAACCTTGGGTTGCAGAATATATGCCTGAAACCAAGAGACAGTCCGACCAATGGCGTCACACCACTTCACCCTCAGCCAAGAAATTCAAAACCACCATTTCAGCCAAAAAAATCATGGCATCCACAAATGGCCTCAAAGTAACACTGCAGTTGTCTGTGGTAGAGGGGAGATGATGCCTCTACTTTGCGCGCTTCCAGGTGGTGGTTAGGGGAACGCTCGCTGGAAACATAGGGTAGGTCTGAAATAAATTAGGACCCGCGGACCAAACACACTTAGACCCCTGAGTCAAGACGCGAACAACCTTGCCGAGGACTGAGTGGCACCAGGTATTGGTGTCTCCAACGGTGCTTCAAGGATAACAGGTCGCCTCCTAGACATTTAGTTCCCTATCCACTCGTGGCAACATAATGACGAATAATAAAGAAAAACTGAATCGAAGTGTATGTGAGAAACTTGGAAGTCCATTATCACAGCTGGGGACCAATCTGCCTAATTTTTCCTAAAATCTCTCACCATTACCTGTTCACCAGCGCTATATTGCGGTCTTTCAAGTTAGGACCATCTTTATCTGCCCGTTTTGACGTTTTTCAACATCTAGTCGTATTTCCGGGCGGAATAAGGAAAATCTCGTCCGAATTTCGCGCTTATACATTAATGATGCTGGAGACACCTTTGTTGTCGGATGTACTGTCGTTCTGTAGTCTGACAAAAATGTTGTAATCACATCACCTAAAGATAGTCCACTCCTGATTATTTTATAAAAGTTACCTTTGAAAATTCCTACAAAATTGTCCACTGCACTAATAGTGGCAGGGTGCCCTACCGGTGAAAGGGTATGCTTTATCCCTCTTTGTAATAAATTGTTTAAATTCAGCGCTCGTGAACTTCATGCCATTATCAGATACCATTTGAAATGGGAAGCCATCCCGTGTAAATAAAATCTCCAAGATATTTTAATTTAAATTTTTTAATTTTAATTATAAACTTCCGGCCACTTAGAGTGCTCGTCCAGCATAACCAAAAACCATATGTCCGTGGAACGGTCTAAAAAATCCATATGAAATCGAAAGAACGGATTTTCGGGCCAACTCCATGGGTGCAACTTTTTTTTTCGTTAAAAGTTTTACAATTTTGGATCTAGACTTTTAACATTTTGTGGCCAACCATCTCGAATCGCTCTTATTATTTTACACAATAATGAATCTTTTTGCGTCTGCCGCGCCACCTCATTCACATTAATGAATCCGCTCTCCTGGAGAAAATTTATGTTGATATTAACCTCCTTTATTTTACTTTTCTTAGCTTCCTCTTTCAATGGTAATCGTGATAAAATGTCGGCGATTGCATTATCTTTTACTTTGAACTTCTTAATTTTGAATTGGAATGATGATAAGAATAATGCCCAGCGTTGCAATCTGTTCACCGCAATTAACGGTATGCACTTGCTTAATATTTTCTGGCCCCGGAGCCTGTACGATTGCTTTTGTTTTCTCTGAGGTTTGACTGATTCCATTTTGATCGATAATGAGACCAAAATATTCAATTTTCTCTAATTTAAAATACATTTTTTATTATTTGTCTTTAATCAGCTTTCGCATAATCTTTTACATAATTTATCTACAGTTTCCTAGTGTTGTTGCTCCGTTTTCCTGGTGCCGCGATTGCATCGTCAAGAAAAAAATCTACTCCCGGGATATCATATGTTAAATCATCTATTATTTTAAGAAATTCTGCCGCGGCCGAGGCAATAAAATTTATTGGTATGCGCTTGACAAGTCGATTTTCGTGAATTTAATTCGCTCTGCCAGTTTACGTAAAATGAATTCGGCACGCGGCAAAGGGTATTGCTTAATTTTCAAACAGGTATTTAATGTGATTTTATAATCCCCACAATTACCTAGCGTCTAATTTTTTTATAAGCGGTACAATAGGCTTGTCCTATTCACAGTAATGTACTGATACTACCTGTTTCGAAACTACCTGAAATATTCCGAGCCCACCTGAAAATGAATCTGGATATTGCTTTTCTAAATTGTCTCGCATAGGCTGGACTGAGTCCGTTATTTCTATTTTAGATACGGGAATAGGGAGTAATCCAAAACTACTCAGCCACGGACGACCGAGCAGTAGATTGTCTGCTTTAACTATATAACATTCTCCTGACGATTTGATACCATTAAATTCTATTTCCAAATTTCGCATTGCCCCTAGGGGTGCAACAAGTGCGCCTACTACAACTTTGAATATATTTCTAGGTTTCACGACTTTAATCTTTGGAAACAATTTAATTCTATCTTTTTCGGATATCCCCGTTACAGCTGATCCAGTGTCTATTTCCATTTTAAGCGCTATGCTGTTAATTACATTCAATAAGGACTGTGGATCTACTCTCATACTACATACATTATTGACATTTTTTAATTTGTACATATTATCGACGACTCTGTTGACCAAATCTACTTGCTCCTTGAATTCCACAATTTCTCAATTTCTAGTATTTGTAAAACCAAATCGGTTTTGGATGTCCTTGTTTGCCACATGTGTAACATTTCGGTATGGGAACTTCACCTTCCTTCTCCTGAGCATACTTTCGACGAGTCTTAGGCTGCGTGTGTCCAAATTTGTTTATTTTTGATTTATTTTCCGATGTTTCACTTATAGCGTTTGCTTGCGCTGCTTCAATTTCTGTTGCCGAAGCTATGGCCTTATCATAGTTTATATCTTTTTGACAAAAGAGCTCGATTTTCGTTGCAGTGTCGTAAACTCCAGCGATGAATTGATCCCTGAGGCGTTCTTGATCGCTCGAAAATCGACAATGACGAGCAGCCAATTTTAATTACGCAACATATTTAGGAATTTTAATTCCCGCTTTTTGAGTAATTATCGCAAATTTGTTAACTTTTTGGGGGCTACCAAATTCCGTACTAAACTGTACGCTTTAATGTCCACTTTAGTTAAAAGTATGGATCGCTCTTTGTCATCCGCGATCTGCAAAGCATCAAAGTAAAACTCCAGGCGTTCTGTAAAAAGCTCCCAATTTAAATTGAATATGCACCTTGTCGTGGGAGCTAATGTAATAGATTTTCTTGACTTTTTCATCCTTAATATTCCTCAACCTGCTTGACCATTCACTGTTTAGAACATCACCAACGGTTTCCGAACTCTCCACAACACTATTCCATAATACCTTCACTAATTCTTTACATAACACATCTAAACTTTGTGTTTCATCCACTTGTACTATTCCGTATTTTTTAAGTGTTTCCACCACTTCGGCTTTTGACAATTTATATATCCAACCGGTTTTGACATCCGATTTATAGCGATCACACACACAAACATCATCCTTATATCTACTATTTGCATCGTGCTCTTTACGTATATACTACAGAAAGCCAGAGATGAGCTCTCAGCAGCCATTAAGGAGGCGGTTGTTGAGGGGGATAACGTTCGCGAGCTCGTTCCCCGTATCAAGGTCGAGGGTGGTGAAGGTCAGCCCCACGAAAAGCCCTTCAGAGCCCATCTGAGGGCTTTCGTGTAAATGACAGAAGAGTTAGCGGCGAGACTGGTGCGCGAGGGACACATGAAGGTGTGGTGGGTGTTCTGTCGCATAGGTAAGAATACGGGAAGGGTACTTTGCTACCTCTGCTTAGGCTTCGACCGCATTGCAGTCAGCTGCGAGGGGTATGACCGAACGAAATCCTATTGGAGATGTGGCAAAGGTGATCATAGGGTTGCGGCGTGCGAAAGTTCGGCGCAGTGCTACCTCTGCGCCGGTAAGGAGGATAAGCCACCTACCGGGGACGATGAGGTGCTTGGCGTGCAGGGAGGTAGCCTGTTTGAAGGAGCCTTAGGGACGCCCAAGCTAATGTACCAAACCCAACCAGGATGCCGAAACCCGACGAGCCCGATGTGCGGTACCACCGCCGGCAACATTCCTTGGAAGGTGAAGCACAGCATACTGGCCTTATCCCTATGTCCTTGAAGTAATACGAAAACGGTTTCGAGGACATGGGTCTATGCGCGCATGTCTGCATCTCATGTGTCTGTATATTATGTATATGTGACCGTCCGCGAGAAAAGGGA
>JAWWLR010000034.1:11445828-11456960 GCA_035041075.1 Acraspis erinacei | reverse complement strand
GTACGAAAACCAGATATATTATCAGAACTGGTTTGGGAATGCTAAAAGGCATACAACCAACTTTCAGAAAAAAGTGGCTCTCATATGGGTCCCTGGTCACACGGGGATCAAGGGCAACGAGAAAGCGGACCAGCTGGCAAGATGCGGTGCGGGAAGTGAATACATAGGACCGGAACCTGTACTGGAACAAGCTTCTTGCTGCATCGGTCTTGCCATCAAAATCTGGAACCGCACAAAGCACCGAGAATACTGGAAGCAAATCCAGGGTTGCCGACAGGCGAAGTCCATCCTGGTCTATATCTACAGAATGGACAGAGCCAGGGAAATCTTGGGATTGCCAAAAAAAGATATAAGGACAGTGGTTTAGATGCTTACTGGACACAACCAATTGAACTACATTATCCACAAAATAGGGTATAACCTCTCGACAGAGTGCAGGAGATGCGGCAGGGATGATGAAAAATCTTTGCATGTACTATGCCAGACTGGATTTAACTATCCTGAACTCAGGAACCTCAAATACTTTTAGGAGGAGGGGCTACCGCGAGACCATTCTGGATATCACCATGGCGTCGTCGGGCACAGCGAGAAGAGCAAGCGAACACCAACCCATTAGCTTCCGACTGGGCTGCTGGTCATCTGGTACCAGCATCAACCGCAGGAATCAAGGAGTAAAGAGAGTCTGGTACGCTAGGAAACTCAACTCAACCAAACTTCTTAGCACAATTTCTGTGAAGGGCGGACGTATGTTTTGGAAAAACTGGCAGAAACAGCAGTCTCTAGGACAAACGTCGAGGATCTTGCAGATCGCACGACCAGCCTGATCGTGCGAGGAGTCACTGCATCAATGCCGAGACGAGCTTCAAGACCAGACAAGCCGCCGGTATACTGGTAGGCACAGAAGATTGCGGATCTAAGGATTTTATGCTGCAGAGTGAGGCGGAAAATCCCTAGAATCAACAAGAAACGTAGGGAAGCAGTTCAGGCCAACAGGGACTATATGAACGCTAAGAAGGTGCTGAACCGAGCCATCAAAGTGGAAGCGCTGTCTGAAGCGGTCCCTCTTTTCACTAAAGAGAAACTGTGGATGGCAGCCTCCAAAATGGAATGTTGAAAGGCACCGGGTCCTGACGGTATTCCGACGGAGGGGGTTCGTTTGATAGCACAGGAACATCCATTCGTGTTGCTCAATATTTTCAACTCCTGCCTTACATTTGGAGTCTTCTGCTCAAGGTGGAAGAGACAGAGACTTTTCTTTCTGGAGAAGGGTAAGAGGCCCCCGATTACGGCGTCTTCATGCAGTTCACTCTGTATGCTCGGGGTCATCGGGAATCTCCTTGAAAACTTCTTACGTGCCAGACTAAGAGCGGCAGTACAGATAGCAGGAGGTTTAGCTGAAAGCCATCATGGTTTTCGTGAGGGAAGATCAATGGTAGGAGCAATTCAGAAAAGTCTGTCTTATTACACCTTCGACGTCAAGAATGCATTCAAGTCGGTGAAATGGGTTGACATTCTTGATGTTCTTAAGAGGCGGTTTAAAATACCAGCGTAACTTCTTTGTATAATAGATGACTACCTTAATGATAGGCAGCTTATATACGAAATGACTGAGGGAACTCGCAATTCGGAAGTCACGCCAGGAGTCGCCCACGGTGCAGTCCTTGGACCTGACCTCTGAAACTTCTTCTACGACGAAGTCCTATTGATGGGTCTACCTGATGGCGTTAAGCTAATTGGATTCGCCGATGACTTAGCAGCAATGATCAAGGCTCGAACAGAGAAGGAGGCTAAGAAACTTGTGAAAGAGGTGTCAATGAGGGTGTAGAACTGGCTGCTAAATCATGGTCTCCAGCTCGCCAACAAGAAGATGGAAGAGGTGGTTATCACTAGACAGAGGTACTTCAAGAAGCCTTTCATAGAGAACATCGTCGGTCACGACGTTGAAGCTGTGAATGGGTTGCAGTACCTAGGTATCTGGATAGATGAGAAACTCACCTTCAAGATCAAAATTACGAAGGCAGCAGAAAAACTGAAAAAATCGTTGCCATGCTGGCAAGACATGCCAAATATAGCTTGGACCAAAATCTGCAAGAGGAGGATATTAATGAGCCTGGCAAACTCAATAATGCTTTGCGGTGCAGAGATCTGGGCGGATACCCTTCGACTTGAATGCCATAGGAAAAAGCTTATGGCCGTACAGAGGAAAGGCGCATTAAGAGTGGCATGTGCGTATAGATCCGTATCCGGTTCGGCGGTGTCAGTCATAGCGGGATCGATCCCCATTGACCTTCTATCCGCCGAGAGGAAAAGGATATACGAGGCCAAGATGACGAGCATCGATAAAACCATCGCGATCCCAGAGAGACAAACTACTTTTCTAAAATGGGAAGATCGGTGGCAAGCAGAAGACGTAGGTAGGTGGACTGCCAGGATAATAGGCGAAGTGAAAGCGTGGGTTCAATGCCTATCTATTCCGCAGGAAACTGAAACCGAGCCCCAATTGCGACTACTGCACGATGGAAGTAGATGATGTTGAACATATGTTCTTTAAATGCTTCAGATGGACAGCTGAAAAGCTCGTTTTAGAAGGAGAGATTGGCGCCATTATTACGTCAGACAACATTGGATCACTGATGATCAGGTCCCAGACGAACTGGGATAACCTCGCCCAGTATGTTGAGAAGGTGTTAAAACAAAAAATCGAGAAGAGCAGCGCAGGGAGAGAGAAGCTCAGACTTAGTCATCAAGTAGGAGAACTAGAGAATCAGGACAAGAGATTCCCTCACTGTGTCGAAGGCCGGCGAGCCCGAGAAAGGAAAACGATCCCTTCTACCGTGGACGACGCGCACCCTAGCTGAGGCTGGATGGAAAAATTCTGGTTTTTTAGAAAGCAAGAAACCTTCTGCCAGGGTCGAAGGTTGGCGAGCCCGAGAAGAGACAGCTGTCTCTTCTACCGAGAACGATGCGTATCCTGGCTGAGGTTGTACGCAAGTAGCCGAAAAGAACAATTGGTGAATGCCAAGCTGGCGAAAAATGAAGATAGCCGAAGCACGGCTTACTGGCCTATAATCTAGGGCTCTGAAGTAATGCGTTAAGCGGTCCCGGAGTCCTAGGTTGGCAGGAAAAGGAGTTAATGTTTAGTGGGTAGGTGCTGTTTTGGTAAGTCCCACTCTCACCTTCGTTCCTTGTGGACTAGGGGCCCATGTGTGCGTCCCGCGTATATGTGTATATACTGCGACATACTGCGCTTCATCAAGAGGGCTGGGGTCAACTACTAATACTTTTAACATAAAATATTTGATAAAAGGAATCAAACAGTATTTTGAATATTAACAGTTGATACTCTAAAAACAGGGTTTATCAACAATTTTCAACTTTAAAAGCTTTTGATTTTTAATTATTTAAGTGTTCAAGACTGCATTTTAAAATTCTTTAAATTAAAAATAAAAATCTAAAATTGAAAATTTGTAACTTGACTATTTTCGAATTGTCCATTGTAAAATTAATGATGTCATAGTTGAAAAAGGTAACAATTCAACTAATTATTTAAAAACTTTGGAAATCAAACTTGGATGTATTTTTTCTTCTGAATATTTTTTAAATTCCTGGTAAAAAAATAAATTCACTGTCATTTTCCGGTTTTTCCCGGTCTCAAACAATTCCCGGTTTCCCAGTCCAGCGGTCACCCCTTTAATTATTTTAGATTAAAAAGTCTACTATGATATTTTGGTTCACAATTTTATTTTGTTGAAAATTAAACTATTAGAAAATTAACTTTTTGGTCAAAAATTCATATTTTCGGATTGAGAATTCAAGAGTTCTGTAGAAAACTCGTCTTTTTTTCGTTTGAAAAAATGAAAAGTCTCACATTATATTTTTGGTCACAAATTTTATTATTCTATTGAAAATTCAACAATTGCAATTCTACTATAATATTTTTCGTTGCATATTTTATTATTTTGTTGAAAATTTTATTATTTGGTTCGACATTTTGTTAAAACTACAACAGTTATATTAAAAGTCACGCATTTCAGCAAAAAATCAACTATCGGGTTGGGAATTAACTTTTTGGTGAAAAATTCATATCTTCATGTTGAAAATCCAAACGTTTAGTAGAATATTCGGATTTTTCCCTTGAAAAATTAAGAAGTCTATTATCATGTTTTTTATTACAAATTTTATTATTTTATTGTAAATTCAAATATTGCAAGTGCACTATCATGTTGTTCTTTAAAAGATTTATTTTTTCGTTAAAATTTTTATTATTTTGTTGAAGCTTCAACAATTCTGTTAAAAACTCACATTTTTTAGCTGAAAATTACAATATTTGGTTGAACATTAAATTTCTGGCTAAAATAATCATATTTTCAAATTGAAAATCTAAGCGTTTTGTAGAAAATTCTTCTTTGCTTTAAAAATTGATAAGTCTTAAATCATATTTTTGTTTCAAAAATGTAATAATTTTGTTGAAAATTTGATTATTGTGATGAAAAATCAACAATTGCAAGCGTCACATCATGTTTATCGTTACAAAGTTTATTATTTGGTTGGAAATCTAATTATTTTTTTGAGAATTTAACAACTTTGTTAGAAACTCATCCTTTTCGGCTGGAATTCAACTATATTATGGTCCAAAATTAAATTTTTGCTTGAAAATTTAAGTGTCTTGTAGAAAAATCGTATTTTTTCGCTTGAAAAAATGAAGTCTACCTACAAATCTTATTATTTTATTAATAATTCAACAATTGAAATTCTATTATCATATTTTTAGTTTCAAATTTGATTATATTGTGTAAAATTCATCGATTGGAAACCAAATTTTGTCGTTTGGCCGTGAAAATCCAAAAAGTTTTTCGGCCCTTTAGAAATTATGTGGTAACTTCACACTTGCACTGCATTTTCAATATTTTTCAAAAACTCCTTGATAGGTCGTTCTCAAATCGTTTGGTAAGGTTTGGAAATCAATTTTCATCGTTTGGACTTGAAATATAGTGGAACTCTGATATAGGGCCCTCTTATATAAGTTTTCCAAGAATGGACTCCGCGCCGCAAGTAGGTTTAAAAGAAGCTGTGGGGAGTGCACAGCGGTCGGGTTTGGACCCCACCACCGCCAACCTCAAAACCGGCACAGTATAGAATATTACCAATTACATTTAAAAAAAAAGATCTTTTTCGCTCCGCTGGGAGTCGAACAATAGAACTTCCAATTGCCGAAAAACGAATCCCTTTTGAGAAATACATGCAATATTTTGTCAGGAATTAGAAGTCAATTTTTCAAGCAATCTGCATTATCGTAAGAGAATAACAGAAATTATTAACGTCTTTTAAGACTAGATGGAGCTTTAAATTAAATTAAAAAAATAAAAAGTTCTGAATGAATGATTAAAACCGACACTACGTCTCCTATGAAAAAGTGATTAATAACGAATTCGTAGGTCTTTTTGGGTATCACAATTATTCTTAATTCATCTTTTTTCGCATCCTTCCTAGTTTGACTAAAAACTTGAAATTAGGATTTTTCATTATTTTTTGTGCAATAAAAATTTGCATTTTCAATTTTTCAAGAAATTCCAAAAATTTGTTGTGATAATCTTAAAGGGCTATCAAAAAACAATATTTTTCTTCTCTTGACTTTTTTCATATCGTGCGTTTTTTGGCTTAAAATGTTGATTTTCGATTAATTGAAAAAATTTTGAAAATGCTATAACTCTGAGAATATATTTTTTTTCAAAAAAAGTCGTTAGGATAAATTGTTTGCCTTTTCTAGTACTATAAATATCCGTATATAGAATTTTCAAATTCTGAAAAAAGCGCTCTCAAAAATTTTCAAAATGTGCTCACTTTTTGAATTTTGATCGAAAATGGCTGGTTAACGTACTTGTCCTTTCTTTTGGGACCTAAAAAAAGTGTGTCAAAGATGGATTTGATCCGTTCATTTTTTCGAGAGTTATCGTGTTTACGGCCAGACGGACAGACAGACAGACGCCATCGTAAAAACTTGATTTTCGGATTCAGGGGGTCACGAAACGTGGAGATCCGTTTAAACATGTAGGTGTCAAATTTCCGACAATTCTAATACTTTCTCAATCATAAATGATGAGAATGTAAAAATGGTACCATTTCGACTAATATACCCAGGGTGCGATATTATGCTTCAGGGAATTGCGTTTATGTAGCAATGTTAAGCTAGGTTATAGAATTATGTTTGTGTGCGTTAGATAAGTGAAGAATACGTTTCTCGTGTGTTAACTGTGTGAACTTTCTGATTTAAACAAAATACTATAAATCTGCTGTTCTGCTTCGCAGTACGACTTTTTTATTTGATGGAACCCTCATAAGATCCTTGTAAAACCCGAGTATATCCCGAATCAGAAACATTTAGAAACCTTTCAGACACACATTACACGCACATCGAAACCTCATAGAAACCTTTTAAACTCTGAGTAAACGAGGACAAAAAACCCTTTATCTCCTCTTAGGTTCTACATAAAAACCCCTTACAAACCTTATAAGATCCCTGGAAGACCGTGGAAGACCCGAGTTTGCCTGACACAGTAGGATTCAACTCCAGTAATTTGCAAAAAATTCGGTATGCAAAAGTATCCGACGTAACCAAAGCTTCCATGTCTGAGATAAATAATAAGAAAGATCATGAAGTAGGCCTTGATGTATCTGTGGCAGATATGAAGATTGATGAAGCAACTGATGAAGATACAGAACAGCTTATTTTAGAACAGCGAGAGTAGCGACGATACTGATCAGGAAGAATATCTTGTAAAGAACGAAAAAGATGTTGCGCTGCGCCCATTCAATCAAGAAGAACTGAGGGATTTAATCAGGGAACTAGGGCTGCCGAAAGATGGGACTGAATTGCTAGGTTCAACAATCTTCATGGTCTTATGAATGGATTAAAAAGGATATATACAAATCTGTGATGTTGAGATTGTTTATAGATTTTTCAAAACGAAGCCTTAAAGAGGTATTATTTCACAATACAAATAAATATGCTTCGATACCTATAGCATACTCAGTAACGCTCAAGGAAGAATATGCAAACACACAAATCTGTTTTTCCGAAATTCCCATGCTTTCTTTGCTTGTGGGATAGCAGCGATCGCAAGAATCATTACGTTAAGAAAGATCAGCCAGCTTGAGAACGTACAGAAACGGGATAAAAACATGTTAGAAACAACCCAGTGTGCACAAAATTTGGCGACGTCTTTACGACATCGTTGCGACATCTTTCGGACAACTTTATGACATCCTATATCCATGTCCTTACGGTGTCTTTGCGATATCATAAAGTCATTGTCAGATTATACGAGGTATTTACGATCTCGTAAAGTAACCTTAACGACATGGATATAGGATGTCGTAAAGTTATCGGAAAGATGTCGCAACGACGTCGTAAAGACGTCGCCAAAATTTTGTCCCCACTGGGAAACCTTTGGTTGAGCCGGCTAAAATTTGGCTTCATCCTTTGCACATCAAACTCAGTTTGATAAAACAGTTCGTAAAGATTTGGAAAAGGAAGGAAAATGTTTTGCTTATTTATTCAAACGATTCCCAGCTGTATCGAGCACGAAATTGAAAGAAGGAGCCTTTGATGGACCTCAAATTCGTAAGATTTTGAGAGATGAAATGTTCATTGCCACAATGATAATCAAGGAACTAGATGAATAGCTGAGCTTCAAGAATGTGGTTGAGAATTTCTTAGGCAACCACAAGGGTGTCAACTACAAGGAACTGGTGTCTGACTTGCTCAATAACTACAAAAGATCGGTTGCTTGATGAGTTAGAAGCTATACTTTCTTGATTCCCATCTGGAAACCTTCCCAGAAAATCTTGGAGATTGCAGTGAGGAACAAGAACACTTCTATCAATATATATTATACACTGTAATATATTATAGATATACTACAGACTTCCGCTAAATGCTTAAAACGGAGAGTGTTCACAGTGGCTTGACGCAGCTACGAAATCCATTGTACAGATCTTTAGAAGAAAAGAGAGTTCGAAAAAATAAATAACATCGTTATCAAGGCTTTATTGATGTTGATACTGATATGGGATACTGTTACGGGGTTTTGAGGTTATGGGGTTATATTATTACGAAGTGCGGGGATTATGGCGTCATGAGGTTATAGGGTTACCAGATTAACGTGAGGAAAGTGAAAATGGCAAATGGCAAATAATTTTTTCGGTATCAAGTTTGGATTTAGGTGTATAGTTTGAACACGGAATAAGACAAAGAATACAGTAGGCTCACATTGGGTTGAAAAAATAATTTAGACAAAAAGCTTGAAAGGAAGCCAGTTATTCCATATGTGCACGAGAGAAAAAAATGCGCAAGTAGAGTGATAGGTAATGGAGAGTTAAAAAATGTACTCGAATCGTGGTCAGGATTAGGTAGAGATTTATATTATAGCTAATAAGTTGGTCTGATTTATAATGAGCCAGAAAAACGGAATGTTAGGAAATATAAATATGTCAATGTCAAATTTCTCTGGGTTAGAATAAATGTATAAGTAAGAAAATCATTTGTTGTAGCAGCAGGAGCTTTCTCAATGCGTGACTTAAAAAAAGAAAGTTCGGAAAAAAAAATTCTAGATCAGATACGCATTCCGCACAAAAAACTGTACTTTGGAAAAGATATTTTTTCGCATGGTTTTCAAGTTGTCAATTTGAAAATCTTTACTTCAGATTAGAATCGGTCTTGAAAATAGTCATCTGCCAAAAAATGATACCAAAGTAAAAAGCTTTTGATCGGTTGGATTGAATGATCGACTTTTGAAATCATAATGATCACATTCGGGACTTAAAACTTAAATGTTCTGGTTGGGAAATTTAGGAAGAAGCCATTCTAATTACAAGTTCAAAATTCAGGAAATTCAATAACGCAAGGAAAGGACTTTCAGTGTAACTATTCATTTTTTTACCAGACTTAAAGATACGAAACAGGAATCGAACGTTTTCGGGATATCCATATGAACTGAAACGATAAGCGACTCCTATGTATACTAAATTGTATGACTTTTCCCAGATAACAACTAGTTGTTTATTCAATAAAATAATTACTTTCGAGTCAACATAGTGGAGCTTTGAAGTCAAAGACATGAATTTTAAACAAAACGGTTAGAGTTTTAAAAAAATAGTTATCTTTTTGTTCCAAAGGAAGATTTTTTTAATTCAGAAGAACTATAATAAAAAAGGACTCTAGTTACTTCAACAATTATTTTCCATTAAGTTGTTATCTAGAAGTTCAGTAAAGAATTATTTATATTTGTAATAATTAGAGGTAAAATTATAAGTATTTAAGACTCTATGTTTCCAAATTGAAAAATGATAGTTACTTTATTTAATTTTTCCAAAAAGATTGTCTCTGGAGTAAAATAGTTTGAATATACATAAAAATTTGATAAAAGTAATTTTGATTTATACTGTTTAAAAAGATCATATTCATTATTATGAGAGGAGCATGTGATTGCATTCTGCTCCTGTAAGGATGATTGATTCAAATAGAATCATATCTAAAAATAATTCTGAAACGAGAAACGTTCTGAAACGACATCAAGATCATTTTGTAACACGTGCAGATAAAGGCAACGAAACACTCATTTTTAGAAAAGAGGATTTTTATAACAAACTGGAATTAATTTTAAAGTAATCAAACAACTTATGAAAAGATTCAAGACAAAAATTTAAAAAATAGACAAAGAAAAACTGCCAATAAAATCAAAAACTGGAAAGTAAAAGGTTACCCAACATATACTATGCCCGAGATTGTTATTAATATTTTAAATACTGCTCTTCCGAAACCTAAACCAGTTACAAACAGTTATATTAAATTGCAACAAAAACTAGTAAAGATCACTATTATTTAGTTTCAATTTAATCAAAGTTTTTATAGACAAACTTTGTTTAAAAACATTATTTTTAATAGAAAATTGCTATTATAGAGTTCTTAGTAGATTCGGCTATTTTGTTTTCTGAAAAATAAATTTCATAAATATAACTTAAAAGTCTTAAACATTATATTTTTCGTTAATAAATTTCCAATAAATAATATTGATAAAGATGCAGATAATAGATTAAAAGAATATAAAAGCAAAAACCTAATTCATAATCCTAATGACATTGTAAAAAAAAACAAATTGGTCCAAAAAACAATATTACAATTCCTTGAACAATGTCCTTAATGACCATTTACATAATAATCCTAATGATAATATTTCTAATTTTTTTCTATGAGATAATTTTGAAGTTTTACATCAAGAAAGTAATCAGCCAAAAGGTACCGTTGGTAAAACGGCTCCTATAAAAAAATATCTCGATAATTGTCTTAATAAAGTCACTGATTTATATCATCGCAATGAATAATATAATTCTATTTTAGCAATTATTCTTTAAAATTATCACAACATTACTGACAATTAATTGCCTTCCTTTATGTTTAAATTACTGTTCTATTTATTAAATAACATTATCTTGCTTGTTTTTACTTTCCTAATAACTTCAGGATGTCATGTAACTATCAGAAATATAAATAGTTCTTTACAGAACTTCGAAATAACAACTGAATGAAAAATAATTTTTTTCTTTTTTAAATTTCATTCAACACAATTTGGAATTCAATAGTTGACTATATACCTACATCATCATCGCAGGAGGTTTCAAGCATCGTATTAGATTAACTAATGGCATCCTGATATCATCAGTCACTTGACTTAGTCCGTGGCTATGATGTTTAACCGAGTTCACCAAAGTAAAATTTTTTGCAGTTGAATAATAAAATCTAACGAGGGGCTTGGTGGCTTATTTGGTTAGACGCTCGAACTTCACCTCAGAGTTTCGTGGTTCTATCCCTACGCTGGTACCTCCGGAATTTGTCTATGTACCTTTACCGAGGTTCTGGTGGAACCGACCTTAAGGTGTAGGTTCCCCCCATCGGGGAGTTGGCTGCAACTCAGTCGGTCAATGAGGTGGTAAAATCAGGTTTTGTCCAATATATCGGGACACAATTCTCTCATAAGGTTACTTGATTTCTTTATAAAAATGCGTCCGTGATATTGGGTAATAACCGTCTTAAGCATGTGAGAAGATTTGAAATGTAATATACAGAAAAAATTAGA
>JAWWLR010000034.1:11364594-11385658 GCA_035041075.1 Acraspis erinacei | reverse complement strand
CCTCACACTAATCCCCTCCCCCGCCGAGTGAGTCACGCCTACCCCGAAAGGGAAACGGCTTAATGGTGTAATAATAAAATAAACGTGTAGGTTTAAGTTAAGAATGTATTGCGTGGTATCTCTGTGCTATGTGTATATGCGCGTCAGTGTTGGTCCGAATGTCTACCCGTAAGTGTGTTAGTCCTGTTTACCTCTTTTTTTTCCTCCGTCCGATTCTTTCTAACGATGAGTCATAATTTTTCATATAGTGGATTTCAAATGCTCATACTGCTTCTACGAAAGTTTGAAAAGATTATTTCAGTTTTTGGGATTCTTTATATTAAAGTCGTCTTCAAGCCGCTCGGTTACTTTGATATAGTGAATATTAAATATTTACACTTTTTATATCTATTAGGAAAACACTTTTTTCACTTATTTTAACAAAAATATCAAACTCGCCGGTTGAAAAAACCCTATATCAATTTTTGAAACAAAGTCTCTTTTTTCTGTGTTTTGATATTGTAGAATACTAAAGTTTCATATATTTTTATCATTAATTGAAAAAGAAAGTCT
Source organism: Acraspis erinacei (assembly GCA_035041075.1). Taxonomy (NCBI): domain Eukaryota; kingdom Metazoa; phylum Arthropoda; class Insecta; order Hymenoptera; family Cynipidae; genus Acraspis; species Acraspis erinacei. The sequence goes on along the minus strand of JAWWLR010000034.1, from coordinate 11,385,106 downwards.
TTCCGTGTAACGAAACTCATGACAAGGATGTTAGGCCACGGTCTGCTTTCAATTCTGACTATTTGATTTGATAGCTTTATTTGTTAAGGTTTATGCGACAAAAAAGTTCTCCTATTGTAAGATTTGGATTAAGAGTCAATAGTACGTTGAAGGAAAACAGTAAGTACAATTATTAAGACATTTTAAAATCGTACATATTTAAGAATTATTCAGTAAATATGACTACATTCAAGTACTTTTTCAATTAATTCTTTATACATACCATAGATAGATTTCCGCTATTCGCTTTTACGAAATTCTCCTTTAACATTTTGTAAGCAATATTTCGCGACTTCTATTTTCGAGGTGCACATTACCAAAACAAAACATCGGCACAGAAAAAGATATTTCAGAATCACTGACACATGAGCCGTAAATGTTGAAAAATCCAACCCCTTTGGCGTTAAAAGGGGTCTTCCAATCGACATCGTGATCAAAAATTCATATTTCAAAATTACATTAAAAATATTAAACAATATGTAAAAAATATTTTATGCGCGTTTTTCAAATTAGAATTTTATATACTATAAAATCCATTTATTGGAAAAATGATATCGGACTTTGGAAACAACCCTATTACTCATCTCATCAGGGAAAGCCACTTTCCCAACTGAATTTGGGACTGTTTTGTTAAAAATCCATATTTTTTAGTCGAAAATTTCACTGGTTTGTTGAAAGCTCATCTTTTTGAACAGAAAATTTATCCTTTTTTTGCTTGAACATTCAAGAGCTTGGTCAGATATGCAAGTTTTTTTTTTTAAACTTGATGATTTCGTTTAAAAAAGTGAAATGTTTTTTAAAACCGTGTACTCTTTAGTTTAATAACTGAACTCTTTTGTTCAAAATGCAATACGGTTATGGTTTTATCCATCGAAAATTCTATGCAAAAATCGAAAATTTTGGTTTAATTTATCGAAAATACTATGGAACAAATCCAAAATTCTAATTTTAAGTCAAACGATGCAAAATACGAGAAAAAGTCTCAAGGTCCTGCAAATTTTTTAAAGAAAATTGTCCTAGAACTTGTTATTTCGGTTTTATTTATCGAAATTACTATGAAAAAATCGAAATTTCAAATTTTGAACCGAACGATAAGTGATACAAAATCAGAAATTTGATTTTTGAGTCAAAGGACGCGACATGATGGGGAAAAGTTTTAAAAGCAATTTCAGCTTTTAAATACTTCTACACGATTGCTTCGTAAAATTCATTATTTAAAAAGAATTCGAGTTTTTGGCTTGAAAACTTTTTGGCTGACAATTATCTGTTATGGATGAGGATTGAACTATTTTGTTAAAAATTAACCTTTTCGTTGATGGTTCATAATTCTTTTTCGAAAAGCATATCTTTAGTGGAAAATTTCATTATTTTGTTGAAAATTCGTTTCATTTTTTTATTAATTTTTTTACTAAAAAAAAGATCTAATCAATTTTTATCGGTAATTTATCTTTTTTAGAGCAACATTTAACTGGTCGGTTGAAAATTCATCTTTTTCGATTTAAAATTTATGTTTTTGGTTGAAAATTCAACTATTTGTTTGAAAATTTATGCATTTTGTTGAAAATCCAACTATTTGCTTAAAATTCGTCTATTTTGTTGAAAATTCTAATTTTGTGATAGAAAATTAAACTTCTGTATTGAAAATTTATCTTTTGTGTTAACAGTTCATCTATATGTTTTCATCTATATATTTTTTAGAATAAACAGACAACTTTTGCAAATTTTGTAAATCTTTTCATTCGCTATAAGCCTTGTCGAAATCAGTTTTATATTTACCAAATCTTGGTTGCAAACATTTTTAGATTGCAGAATCTTGTTTTTAATAAAAACATTCCCTATATTATGTTTCCTAGCTGATACTGCCCAAATCAGTTTTGAACAGTTGTTTTACGAAATTTTATTTAAGGGGTAGGTATCTGCTGTTGAGCAAAGCTATAGTTTTATATGCACTTAAAAATTTCCATCATTACTTCAAATATTACCCGATTTTCATCAATCTTTTGTTTACTTTCTTCCAATTATATAAATTAATTAATTCCGAATAATTCAACTTGTAGCAGGGTATCTGCCTCGAACACTTCGCCAAAAGTCGATGTTCACGCAGCGAAAAGCAGAGACAGCTAATACCGAGCGTCACTGCTATTGTATTTAAGTTCTAAAATATTAAAAAAAAAATTTGATTAATGTTTCGAGAAAACGGATCTTATATTTAAAAAAAATTACAAATTAAAATTAAAATTTTTGAACGACGGAATAACAATTAGCCCTGGCTTCTATTTTTCAGAATTACTCTTCCTATTGAAAATCCTAACATTGGGATCTAGACAATTTCTATATAAAAACGTATGAGCAAATTAAGATACGAAATGCGATAGGAACCTATGTGGGAACAAAAATGGAAACATACACTGAGAAAAAATGTTACATTTTCAATAAAATATACTATTGAATCAATTAACCTCGTTCCAAAGCAGATATTTGATTTGATTTGATTTGATTTATAGATAGATAGATTTATTATTATATTTATTCATTATATATTTATTATTATTTATAGATAGATTTGATTTATAGCCTATTGAACTGAATAGTGACGTTATAAATTCTAAACTATATACATTTGATTTAATGAAATATCTGTTTTTTAACAAGGTTTACTGATTCAAAGTAGTACATCTATTCAGAAATTGGCACTTTCTCTCAGGATATTGGGGACCTACATTGCGGGAATCTATATCAAATCTCAAATCTTCTCCTGTGTATAGAAATCTATGAATTGTTCGTACATGTAATCCCGTATAGGATAAGTGATTTCCCCATGTAGGTACCCGTGTAGATTATTATATGGGTTGCTACATACTTCCCTATTCCGTTTCGTGTCCTAATTTGCTAATTATATTTTATACAGGAATCCACGCGAATTTCCATATGGGCTGTGATACTGGGGGTCACAAAAGTCCCAAGACGGCTAAATCTTTTTCCCGGAAATCGATAGTGCGGCAAATTTTATGTTCAAATATGAACCCAGGTCAAAGGTATAAGATCAATTAAAGTTAAAAAAGGTTTGCATACTTCTGGGTCAAGGTCAAATTGGACCCATGACATCTTGAAGAATATCGTCAAGGTAATGCTTAAGGTTACTACGTATTTTTTTAATGGCCCCTAATATGCCTTGTTAAAGTTAGTAACTTTACTCGTCACCAAAAAAATGTGAAAGGCTTCTATTCCCAGAGATATGCAGACCTTGTTTAAGTTTAAATGACCTTTAAGTGACCTTTCAGGTTTTTTGAGGTTTAATTTTTTCTTTTAATGGAATCCCTCGTTTTTACATCCGCAATCAACAGAGCTGTCAATTTTAGCTTCGAATATGTATCTACTCACGCCATAGGTCCAATTTGACCTTGACCCACAGGTATGCAGACCTTATTTGAGTTTAAATGAGCTTAGAGTGACCGATGTAAAAAAGATGGAATCCATTGTAAAAACCGTTCACTTTGAAAAAACCTTCACGGTTATCGTCAAGATCAACATAAAGGTCACCATTGAATTCCTCGTTGAAAGTACCTGAAAAAATATCTTATCTGAAGAAATACTCAGCCGTCCCGGGAGTTTTGTGACACCCTGTATAGAGCCACATGTGGATTTTTATAGTAGGATTTTGACCTAATTTTTATTCTTTTAAATTATCATTTGGCATAATTTTTATTTTTCCTCATTAGTATTTGACATTTTATTTTTTTCGAACTACCATTAAATCTAATTTTTATTTCTCTGAATGATCATCTTTCCTAATACTTATTGTTCCAAATTACTATTAACCCTAGTTTTTATTTTTCCGAGATGTGAAAATATATCAGATAAAGCTGAAAGAACCTTATTATAATTAACGCCATCAGAATGAAATTCCTGCGCAATATGTGCGGTAAAACACTAATAGACGAAGTTCGTAATGAGAGAATCCTAGAAGAATGTGGATTAGAAGAGATAGTGGTTGAAAAACGTTAAAAGAGATTCTTTGGCATGTTTTATGCACATTGGGAGAATGAAAGATGAAAGACCTTCGAAACAATTATATCAAGGCAAAGTGAATGGCAAAGTGAATGGTGAAGTGAATAGTTTAAATAAGAAATTAATTAAGATAGTCAGTGGTGTGAATGCGGCCTGAAACGAAAGACCTTAGACACTAATGGGCTCGAAGTGGGACGATGGTTGTGGGGGCTAAACTGTAGGCTTTGGACCCACTCTGTCGGTTTGCGGGTTCGATTCCCGCCTCGCACTCTGAAAGAGCTTTGGTGGACTATGAGGTGAACACTCGCCTAGAAAGGGAGTTGTTCACCTCCGGAGAGTCGTGGGACTGGTACCTCTAGAGAAAAAGGTTTTCTAAGTACTTAAGGCTCTTGCTCTTGGTAGTTCAGAACCCACCTTAAACTGTAGGCCCCCCTCCCGCCACCAAGTAAGTGTGTGGGGGGTGTGTAGAGGAAAAGGAAAGAAAGTGCAAGATAAATGGAAACCCTTAGGGCACACATTAGAAGCTTCCATTCCACTACTAATGGGCTCGAGTGGAGAGCTTTACATGGTGACTTTGTGAAGCTCTTCGCCTGGGGTGATTGCTGAAGACATTAATTGTTGATCTTGTTCGGAGGATTGTTCCGGAACGATTTTGTTATTTAAATCAACAGCACAAAAATTCTATATTAATCAGAAAAGTATTTTCGTGATTTTCGGAAAATAACTTACAAGTATAACAAAACACGTTTCCCTTAGATTCAGAGATTATCAGCCATTTACGTTCATGCGTTTCTTGATTACCCAAGTTCGTTTAAAAAGCTTCAGAATTAACTACCTAGTGAATTTTTCATGTTTATACTAGCGAACGGAAGCAGAAACATTACTATTTTTGTTTTAGAAATATGTATTAACAACCTTCATCTAGGATTACGTTCCGAACAGAATCATCATTTATAGGCCATAACCATAATGCTGGATATTTGCTCAGCTCATCTAAAATTTAGAAATGTACATAAATAAATGTGTTTCATGTTTTCTAAATTTAAACTTTTTCAAATTAATTTAAAGGCAGTTTACTTTTTAGAACTAAAAAAAACATCTTGATTTTAATTAGAAGTGAAAAGATAAATATCAAGTTGCATGCATGACATTCAACATAAATGATTGGAAAGGGGTGCAAATTATACCTGAAAGTGTAGTCAAATTCTTTGTGTGTGGTTCAGGATTTTCAACAGCGCTGTTTAAAATCACTAATTCAGTTTGTACATCGCATATTTTTAAACTATGATTGTTTTATTTCTTATCTTCACATTTAGCAATTGGTATGTATTATTTAATCAAAACGTAAGTATCATATCATTCAATTTGATTTAAAGTTTTAACAATCTAAAATGTTATATGTAACAGTTTTTTAATTTATTTAAATAATTTATAAACTGACCCTAAACATTTTTTTCTGAATTTAAGTTTAAGTTATTCTGAGGGATGAGAAAGTTTCATTTCGTCAACGAGTCTGCAGAAAAAACTAACAAATATAACAATAAATAAACCATTATGCAGCAAATGACAACTAAACTAAAAAACAAAAGCCACACAATCAAACGTGCTTGCATTTATCGGAAGTTTCAAAATTAAAGTAAATCGAAGAAATAATCTACATACATAATAATTCCGCCAATTTGGCTTCAAAAACTTCTCTCTCCTTTTTATGCTTTCTTTTCAAAGCTCCACTGTTAAACTTTCTAGGCAACATTTTTATTGATTTTCACTAATCATATTTTAAAGAAATTACGTCTATCCGAAATAATGAAGAATGAAGAAGAGAGAAATTGAGGAAACAACAGAGGATCAGTGAAAAATCAGTGCTGACCTTATTTAGAATTAGTTTGTATTAATGATAGCAGATGGAGAAAAAATGCCTCTGAATTTGGAGGCCCCTTGAAAAACGAGGCCCAGGGCTGCCGACGACTCAGCCCCCCCTCTTAATCTAGTACTGTCTCCAATGCAACGAATTATTCGGTTACGTCACCAGTATCGCACAGTGTTACCCACAATAGGCTTCTCTCGGATGGTATGGAGGCTATTCCTCAGTCTGGAGTAGCAGTAGGACCGAACCGAGGTGATGACCAGACAATGGCCCAGGACAAATAAGAGAAATCACTTTAAATGGCCGAACCAACTCAGGCGGCACATCTTTGCCTGTTGGCAAGAAATCTGATAAACCATGTTATTAAAATCATCTACCCTTGGTATATCACGACGTTAAAACCATAAATCTTGACTCCCAGCGGTAGAGACTTGATGTTCATACTGCCAGACTGCGACAGTACAAGAAAAGTAGTGCAAGGCAACAAAATCGAACCTTTGAAACAGATAAAAGAAAATTCTATTGTGAACTGAGTGTAAAGCAAAGTAACAAGCAAGACGCCAAAGTCCCTCAGTTGGTAGACATGACTAACTATTGATCGTGTATTTGGGGGAAAAGAAACAGAAGCAATTTAGATGCTGCGTGGTTCCAACCAGAGAAAACAAGAGCTGCAATAACCCAGAAATGGAGCTGACAAACATCAAAGCTTTAGATGTTTCAGCGGTTTTTAAAAGAGAAAATAACTAGAAAGTCCCAGGTCCGGAAATCGTGCGCAACATCTGGTATAATGACCTGCCGAGTGTGCATCCTGCGATGGCAAAAGTGTTTTAAGAATAACATCGAACACCTAGATCTGATTCCAGGCTTTTTGCTCGAGGGTACAACGTATTAGTTGCCTAAAAAGCTGACCCTCAATATCGCTCTAAATTTATACCGATAGCCTGTCTTCCAACAATTTATAAATGTCGTACATCTATCATTTTAGGTAAGGGATATTCTCTTTGTGACAGAACAACAAAGATGATTATCTAAAAACTCGCAAGGCAGTAAACATCTAGTCCTTATAGACACTGTTGCCATTACTTAAGCTCGTAAAAATCAAAGGAACTTTCACATGGCATATATTGACTAAAATCAAACGTTCTCTTCCTTGACGCATAACTATTTGCTTGAAATATTAAAAATTTGTAAGATGTATCCATGCATCAGTGAATTTCTAAGTCGTGCCATGATGCTTTGGGGTACAAGAATCAAGTATTCCGATTATGGACAATGAAAGATACACTCGTTCGCCGAGGGAGCGAGCGCTGAGCGAACGAGCCTGCCGTCTCATGGCTTCAGAATACATGATAATGAAGATGGATATCAGGTGACCCATCTTCTTCATATAGATGACCCAAAGCTATATTCAAGTCCAGACCAGCAACTGGAGCAACTGATCGATGTAACAAAGCAGTGTTCCAATGACATCCACATAGAGTTTGGACTAGATAAACGCAGCACAGTTGATATAACCAGAGGGGAAGTAGGGACCGCAGAGCTAGAGCACGAGTTCGAAAATGACATCGAGGCAATGGCTGAGGCTTAGTCATATAAATATCTGGGTATTCTTGAATCTGAGGGTATTTAGCATACGATAGTTAAGGAAATCCTCACGACTGCCTTTACTATACCATTCAGATTGATTCTGATTGAAAGGGTAGCTCTACCAAGATATAGAGTGGGTATGGGCATTGTAAATGTCAAAAAACTCTGTAAGTAAGAAGTTATACAGTTGGGTGACCTCAGAGAAGGCCTTGAACATCAGGGCAGTAACCATAGACGAATTCAAAATGCAATGAAAACTGAAAGCTATCCACGGCGAGCACCCAAAAACGTTAGATCAACATGAAGTGGATAGTGCGGCATCCAATATTTGGCTGAGAAAGGGTGTCCTGTATTCAGAAACGGAAGTATGCGTCATTGTAATTCAGAACAAGGAATTCAAGGAATTCACGCAAATAAACGAATTTGAACAATTCAAGGTATTTACAGAATTCAAGGAATTTACAGAATTCAAGGAATTCCACGAATTCATGGCCTTTATGGAATTCAAAGAATGGATGGAATTCGTGAAACTCCATGAGATCCATGTATTTCTGGAAATCCATCGTTTCTATAAATTCCGGGTATTCCTTGAATTTAGTTACTTCGTTGAATTATGTGATTTGCTTGAATTCCGTCAATTCCATGGAATCCTTCAATTTTATGAATTGAATGAATACCACAAGTTCGGTGAACTCGTTGAATGCCGTAAATTGCTTCATTTCCGTGAATTCCGTTAATTCAATTAAATGCATGAATTCAGTCAATTCCATGCATTTTTTTGAATTTCGTGAATTCGTTCAATTCTGTGAATTCCATAAATTCTTTGAATTCCGTTAATTCCGTGAATTCCTTCAATTTCATAAATTCTTTAATTCTCGTGAAATCCGTAAATCCCTAATCTCGTTCATTGCCTGAAATCCTTAAATTCTCTGAAATCCATGAATTCCTTGAAGTTCATAAAATCCGTGAATTTCGGACGTTATATGAATTCGTTGAATTCCGTAATTTTCGTAAATTCCTTAACTTCCATGAATCCCTTGAATTACATGAATATTATGCGCGCTATTATACTATATAGCAATAAAAGTTTGAGTCCGTCAGACAAATTCTTCGTTGGCCTGGGAAAAGTGTTAAAGTATAGATTTAAATCCGGACTATGAAAAATTTATTGACAAATTCAAAGTTAGCTAAATGAATTTGGAGATTCTGTTACACCAAAAGTTCATGTCTTATTTTATCATGTCAAAGAATTTGGTGAATACAGTAAGTCAGGCTTAGGTGTAGACAGTGAACAGGCAATGGAATCAGTAAACTTTGATTTCAAAGAAGCGTGGAGAAGGAAGAAAGTGCGTGTAAGTCATTCAGAGTATGAAAAAAACATGTTACGAGCTGTCTCTGGATTTAACGGTCTTCGTATTTAAATTAAAAAATGAAAATAACGGTTTTTTACATAAATTATTTTAGTTTTAATGTACCGGTTTATGTGTAGAAAACTTTAGTTTTTCAGTGCAATACTAATAAATTGAATTTTACATCTAAGTAAATTTGTGCATGATCATTTTTACTACTTCCACGTCTTAGCCAAGGGCATTTTAATAACATTGAATTAATCTATTGAGTTGTTGGTAAACGGATTTACGAATGTTAAATGGTGTGGCAAACCTTACAACAATTTTTCTACTTTATTAAATTAAACTAAATTTGAAAAAGTCATAAATAAATACGAACAATTAGTACATACGTTGGATGACGTTACTATCTGCGTTTTCCAGGGATGCCAAAAAATAAAATCCTTCATAAAAATTCCTGGCTAGCAAATTATTCATATGGAAGACTGACAACATATTCATGATAACCGCTTATAAGTACCACAGAATACAAATATCTACAAGGACTAGAATTTAATTACTCTATTTAGGCCACCATTGTGGAACCGCCATCTTGAGTTTTCGAAATCTGATGACGGGTTTGTAATCAGTGAACCCATAAACCATCATATACTAATTTTTACCACAATCAGCATTAATTTATACAAATTGGTCCACCATTTTGGATCAGCCATCTTGAATTTTGAACATCTAACAATGTATTCGTAATCAGAGACCACAAAAACCCTAAACACACCCTCTCCCACAGAAGCTTAGCTACTAGAAAAATGCGAATTGCAGAAGTTTCAAACGCAAACTCCCCCCGTTTTGCAAATGTAAATACTACAATCGATTTAAAAAAAAAAAGCCAGTCGGCGATTTTGTTTTTGAGCTTAAAATACTGCTGGGATACCTACGAATCAAATCCCTTTGAAGCATACCGTGAAAGTGGCAGATGGTAGCTCTAAGAAAGCACCCAGAGGTGACTGTTGTCACCTTCCACTGGTGGCCGCTATTCAAGTATAACAGCGGTGAATGAAGAAATCCCCACTAAACCATGTTCCTAATTTTGTACCGACAACATCATCGCAAAAGATTTGAAACATCGAATTAAATTAACTTATAACATCCTAATCTCATCAGTCACTTGACTTAGTCCATGGCTATTATGAAAAACCTGGTTTACCCGAAATAAAGTTTGGAAACAAAAATAATAATAAATGGGGTAGGAATATGGCTACCCTGTCGCCCGAGAGCTCTGGCTCTTGCAGTCAGCCATGTTGCATTCGGCGGTTACGTGACCAGTATGGCTCAGTGCCACTCACCATAGGACTCTCTCGAAACCGAACCGAGGATACGACTAGGCAATTGCCCAGCAGAAACGCAACAACATTATTTTAAATGGTAGGACCAGCTCGGGAGGGTCATACGTACCTGTTGGCAAGGAAGCTCACTGGCGCGAAGAGGATACATGCAGAGGATATATGAATGTTGAGTCAATATATGCCCAGAATATGCTCATTATATGCCTGCGTATTTAAGAGTTTAGATATCTTTTTACCGAAAAGGAGGATATGAAGCTCTTTATCAGGTGCAAGAGCAAGATCCTCCAGCGAAAATAACATCCGTTCCAGCAAGACCACCTTTGGAGATAGCCCATAATGCCACTATGGGAACTAGGAGGTTAAAAATCTACCAAAAAGTCTTTCTCAGGAAGGACAAATTAGCTGAATCTAATACTGCTCTCCCTTGTGTGCTCCATGGAGTTGTTGATTTCTGGCATCTGAACTGTGTAGTTTACGAGAAGACCGTCTCCCTGCTTAACGACAATAGAAGTAATGATAATGAAGTACGCCTGAGTAAGACCTGCAAGAGTACTGCACAGCTTCGTTTTAAACTTAAAACGGCGAGACGGCACATGCATCAAATGTTCAGTTCGTGATTAGCTATATAACATCGAATAAAAAGTTCACTCCAAAATTAAGGGCACTTGCTCGAAACTTACGGAAAGCTAAAAGTATGCACTTTATTGGTTAAACCATTGCATTTTAAAAGTGCGGTGAAGCGATTCCACGCATGCGCACACGAATGCATCTAAATTATTTTTCGGCAAGAGTACGTGCCATTTTTACCGTTAAACTGCACCTTTTACGCGATAAATTAGATTCACTTATCGATGAAACGATTTTTGGTTAAACGACTCGCACTTTAACAGTTAAGGGGATTCATCAGGCTTGAAAATTAGCCCATGTATTGCTCTGCCAAGCTTTTGTCATACAATTATGAATTGTTTGATTTCATATTTTAACCACAGAATATAAATTTTAAAGCGCTGAACTTAAAAGAGCCTTTTCTCGAAGTTTGGTCTGGTTCTTTGTTTATTGCAATTAATTGAAAATTCATGCATGTTATGCCCCTGGGAAGTAATAAAGCACCACCATGAGTGAATATATGCCGAACTGAATATAGGGTTGGATTAGATTATAATGAAGCAACAAGTGGTCGAGAGTGTTATTGTTTCGAGGATACTTTAAAAATCGTAAAAACCGAGGCTCGAGCCCAGAACTGAGATTGATGGCCTGTCATGCCTCACTCAAATTTGCTATTGTTAGAGATAAGATCTGACTGAGAGAAATGACAAATTATGAAAAGATTAAGGAATTTAATTTGAATATTTTGCATTAGGTTCATTAGATAACGACGAGACGATTAAAAAAGATCGAAGAAAATAGGTTAATCCGTTCAATTTCTGTTGAGAGTTTTCGTAATTTCTCATGATTTCTCCGCTCGTCTCAGATTTCACGACAAGAAATACTCAGAGAAAGGGGATGCTTATTCTCGAATGGGTAAAGTGCGGAAGTCGAATAAGTTATTTCATTGTGAAGATTAAACTTGAAGGGTATGCAATTCGCAGCCTTTTCTTCAGCAATTCCTTTCCCAGAATTTTCAACCAAATCTCTGCAATCATAGGAATTGATCATCTTTGTTTCAAATACAACTGCTTATTTTGCAATGAATGTGCTGTTACTCAGGATTGATGCACTATTTTTTTCAAAAAAGATAGTTACAATTTTAAACAAATAGATTATTTATTACCAGCGAAATGGGTAAAGCTGAAAACATGAATTTTCAACAAAACAGTCCCTGATTCACTCAAATTCGGAATTCCTACAAAATATAAACTTTTTCAACAGAATTGTTAAAAGTATGAAGCCAAAAAGGCGCTTTATCTTCAAAACGCTTTAATTTTCCACTTGAAATTATAACACTCTAACAAAAGATTAATTTTCTACCAAGTAATTACATTTTCCCATAAGTAATTTTACTTTTAATTAACAACCAATTTTATATATCTTCAAACGAAAAAGACGAATTTTCACGCAACCGAATAGTTGAATTTTCAAATGAAAAGATGAATATATTTAAAAAAAGAATTTCTCAACCAAGAAGATCCATTTACTGCCAAAAAAGATGAATGTTCAAGAAAACATATGCATTTTCAACGATATAATTGTATTTTCAAGGTAAGAAATGAAAATTACATTAAAATGATGATTAAACTTTAATTAATTAATTAATTAACAGTGAAATAAATTAAAGATGAAACCAAATGGTTGCATTTTCTACCCAAAGGATAAATTAATTAGCAAAAAGATTCATTTTCATCTAAATATAATTTTTTTAAACTAAAAACGATATATTTTCAATCAATAGGCATGATTCAGACATCTCCGAAAGTAGATCATGTATCCACTAGCGATCCGCGATCCACTATCTGACTAGCGGTCAATCGGTCGGATGTACTCATTTTTGACCCAGAACTGTCAAAACCCTTTACAGTAGACTGTGGGAAACTTCTCGTTTCCCGATATCCCCTTCGTTCGCTTGCCCTCACACCTTAACTCATCTCAGCCACACAAATACGCAATCGGCTACGCCTACTGCGCCGAACGCGGTTTCAATCCTCGCTTGTCGCAGGAGAGATGGTTATCTGGCACTACCTGTTCGCATCCCCGATAGCCCCGAAAACGAGAAGTGTCTAACAGTGTACTCTACTGTACTTGATTTGAGCCTCTAGGAAACCTAAAGTCGAGACCCTTATTAATCTATTCGAAACTTCACGCTACACTTGAGAATTATGAAATACAATAATGACTGGTTACTCTTCGTTACTTTAATATTCTTCAATAAAATATTCAATGGAATTGTAATTTTTTATACTCACCATTTTAATTCCCTAAAAATTGTTTTGTTTATAAATAATTGTTATAAATATATACAAAATTATATCAAAATAAAGTAACGTAAAATATTAGAAAGTACCAAAAATGCTCTCGTCCTCGCGTTTCTATTACCTACTATAAAGAAACATAATCATTTTTAAAATCCATAATTACAAATTTTACAAAATTAAAGGTTAAAAAAAATGTGATATGGACTTCAATAATTGATTAAATTATGATATCTAAGAGCTGTACAAAAAATAAATAAATTACAATTATTACCATCTTTTTATACCAATGCAAACAATGTTTTCCCTTTCGTTGCGTTAGCGTTTTTCAAATTTGCTTATTAAAAATTAAAAATTATTTTTCATTAAAAATTTTTTTCTTCGAATAATTAAATTTAAAATATTAATAACTTTAAACAATTAAATTTTGAAATTTCTACAATTTCAGAAGCTTTCACTTTCAAATAGTCAGTGTATGGCAGTCTATTTCATTTTATGTTATTCATTGAACTGAAAGTATTAATTATATTGCACTTCTTGCGCACACTCATTTGACTTGACAGCTCGAAAAACTGTGCCCGTTACCAAAAGAAAAGAAACTCGCAAAAGTCGATGATCTTACTTTCTTTTGAAAATCTGTCGCTCTTGCACTTCTCTACTAATTACTTGCGTTAGAAGAGGACACGTAGCGTTTTTGCACTGATTGAAGAGCGATTAGTGTACTGACAGGCCTGGCACTTTAGGCTGCTGGTGCTCCTGCAAAATCGCATTTACGGATATCAGTCTCCTTATCATTCCTCCCTGAGTTGGCGAAATAATATAATATTATTACTCGGTGAGAAAATATCGCCGTGCAAGGGTTTCGCAGCAGTGAAGCTGGGCTCATCAGAAGGCAGTCTTTGCCTGGAAAGGCTTATCGACGGGAAACTGAGAGGAATTTTTGGACCCCTAGAAAAAAGATCGCAGTTGGAAGGGATCAGAAAAAAATACAAATAATAGAGAAATATGTGATCAAACAGAAATTTAAGGCGTTCAAAATTTAACACTTTTGTTTGTCAAATTGAGAATCTACAAATAAAATTATTTCACAATAAAATTTAGAAAATAGAAAAAAGTAAAAACGTAAAAAATCGATAATTTAAAATTCAAAGGAATTCTAATTGCATTAGCGCTTTTAAATAAAAATAATTTTTAATTTGATACGACTTTGAAAGTGAAAGCTGCTGAAAATGTAGAAATTTCAAAATCATTAACATTTTAAATTGAATTATTCGAAAAAAATGTTAATAAAAAATAATTTTTAATTAATAAAAATTTTTGAAAAATGCTATCGCAACGAAAGGGAAAGAATTGTTTGCATTTTACATTACTTTATTTTGATATAATTTTGTATCTATTTATAACAATTATTTATAAACACAAACCATTTTTAGGGAATTTAAATGGTGAGTATAAAAAATTACAATTGCATTTAATATTTTATTTACCAATATTAAAGTAACGACAAGTAAACATTCATTATTGTATTTCATAATTCTCAATTGTAGAGTGAAGTTTTGAATAGATTAATAAGGGTCTCGACTTTAGGTTTCCCAGAGGCTCAAATCAGATACAGTAGAGTACACTTTTCAAAACTTCTCGTTTTCGGGGCTGTCGGGGATGCGAACACGTAGAGCCAGATAACCATCTCTCCTGCGACAAGCGAGGATTGAAACCGCGTTCGGCGTATTAGGCGCAGCCAGCCGCGCATGTGTGTGACTGTGATAAGGCAAGGTGTGAGGGAAAGCGAACGAAAAGGAAATCGGTAGACGAGAAGTTTCGTACAGTCCACTGTAAAGGGCTTTGACAGTTCTGGGTCAAAAATGAGTAGATCCGACTGATTGGCCTGGAATCTGGGATCGCTCGTAGATACAGGATCTACCTTTTTAGATCCCTGTATTATGCCTATTGATTGACAATTGATCGTTTTTAGTTGAAAGTATTTATATTTTGTTGAAACTCAATCTTTTTGGTAATTAATTTATCCTTTGGGTTGAAAATACAACTATTTGGTTTCATCGTTAACTTATTTCACTGTTAATTAATTAATTAATTAATTAAAGTTTAATCATCATTTTAGTGTAATTTTCGTTTATTTTCTTGAAAATACAATTATATCTTTGAAAATGCATGTTTTTTCTTGAAAATTCGTCTTTTGTGGCTGTAAATGGATCATCTTGGTTAAGAATTTTTTTATATATTCATCTGTTTGTTTGAAAATTCAACTATTCGGTTGAATTATTTTTAAAATAAATTCGGTTGCGTGAAAATTCGTCTTTTTCGCTTGAAAATATATAAAATTTGTTGTTACTTAAAAGTAAAACTACTTATTGGAAAATGTGACTACTTGGTAGAAAATTAACTTTTTTGTTAGAATGTTATAATTTCAGGTTGAAAATTAAATCGTTAAGACGATAATTCGCCTTTTTGGCTTCATAGTTTTAACAGTTTTGTTGAAAAAGTTTATATTTTGTAGAAATTTCGTATTTGTTGTTTTCACGGAAATTAATCTTCTCTAAAAAAATTTAACTATTGAATTTTTTGTTGAAATTTTTTTTAGTATACAAACTTACACTGTTTATTTGAAAATTTGTCTTTTTTTATAAAAAACTAATCGGCTTGGTTAACATACTATCTTTTTGGTTGGATATTCAACTATTTTGTTGAATGTGGGAATGTTTTGTTGAAAATTAATGTTTTCAGCTTCACCCGTTTCGTTGATAATAATGAATCTGTTTGGTTAAAAATGTAACTATCTTGTTTGAAAAAAAATGTACATCAATCCTGAGCAACAGCACATTCATTGCAATGCAAGCAGTTGTATTTGGAACAAATATTCAAGAAACAAAGAGATAAATGATCAACGCCTCTGATTGCAGAGTTTCAGATTGAAAATTCGGGAAAAGGAATTGCTGAAGAAAAGGCTGCGAATTGAATACCCTTCAAGTATAATCTTGAAAATGAAATAACTTGCAATTCCATACTTTTCCGATTCAAGAATACGCAGCATCTTTCTCTGAGTATTTTTTGTCGTAGAATCTGAGAAGAGACGAGACATCTGAGAAGAGACGAGAAGAGACAAGATGAGACGAGAAGTTGAGTGAGGCATGACAGATACTCCATCAAATCTTGGGCTCGATCCGGGGCTTACGATGTATACATTATCGTCGAAAGAATCACACTCTGGTTTCATTTAGAAACTAGTTGACCCCATGTTCAGCTCACCATATATACACTCATGGTGGCGGTTTGCTACTTCCCAGGCGCATAAAATGCATGAAATTTTCAATTAATTAGACTAAAACGAGAACCAGGCCATTTTTCAAAAATCACTCTTTGAGGGATTGTATTTTCTCGTTAAGATTATGTGGTAAAAATATGAGATAAAAAAACTGATAATTTTAGGAGAAAATGTATCATTTGTAAATACATGGTCTAAATATCAAGCATGAGGAAGCACCTTAATCATCATGAGGTTGAGCAAGAACATCAGTTGCACGATTATTTTGTATTGCTTTAACGCCCACTGCTTGATCTTTTGATGCAGCTTCCTTTAACTAATTTTTGATCTTCGGAGATAAGTAAGATTATTCCTGATGTCGTTCACATTAACAATGAGATATCTTACAGCAACCGCCTGTATTTGAGGATACTTTCCGTCAAATATATAAACATATGGAGAATATATTTCCAAAGTTATAGCATCAAATTCGGCCTTGAACCTTAGATAGGAGCGGTGCGCGCCAAGCAGGGAGAATGGAGAACGGAGTGGCCTGCTCAGCGTTGGAGCGTCTTTCTCAAAACCACACTTTTCGAATTGGCTGTAATCGTAGCTGATAGACTTTTCGACTAATTGACTTCAGTGACGCTTAAATGAAAGATAATTAAATTTCTGTACAAATAAACCTCGAATTCGAAAAAATTATAAGTCGAGGAAAAAGTTATTGCAAAATTGAAGCCGATTTTTCCGTCAATTTTCGTTTTTTGGTCGCCGTTTTGTAAAAAAAAAATTTTCTCTGAAAACGTTGCTTTATCTGCATTTTACATTCATACTCTAACGAAATTTTCACAAATCGTATGTTTCACATTTTTTCCAAGGACTAGGGAATTATAGCCGATTTAGCCGGAGCATCCGCTTGCGACCACTATACCTACATACTATATATGGATTCAAATGGCCTTATCGACATTGAATTTTCTTCTTTAAATATTTCTTTACATGTACCCAAAGTTGTGTAATCAAAAATAAAGTTCATCTATGAAAAAAACGCATTTAAAGAAAACCTCAGCTGGACCAGAATCCCCCCTTAAATACCTGAAAGAAAACTCAGGACACCAAAGACGACAACGGGCACATCTTCGCCAGCCACCGTAGGAAAAAGGGCCGCTCACTACCAATAAGGCGCAGCGATCCGGCGCAGCTAATGAGAGGCAGCAGCGATCGGTCACCGTCTCAACAGTAGTGGTCTGACCACCGTGTCAGGCCGAACGAACTCTGAATTGCCATTTAATGAGTAGCGGTAAGTTAGCCTTTGGGAACCTCAGTAGTCCGTCGGATGGACCTAATCGACGCGGCGGACGCTAGTACAGAGACGCTCATTGTTGGAGCCATGTCATTCAATCCCTCCCGTTGCAACCAGCAAAACAGCAGGCCCGACCCTGAAATTCTTTGAGTCGAAAGGAATAGGGCAGCCGAGACAAAAAACTGATACTCGTGTTCTTGGCTCAATGGGGTCAGAAGGCTTTACCGAGATCCGAATTTTAACGATCCCTTGACGAGTTGGAAAACTGGACTATCAGACTAAAAGGAAACTAGCTGAGTGGCTTGGAGGTAGGTGGCCGCATTCTGCATTTTAGTTGAGTGTTCCAAGCCGCGACTCCAGGCTCTCCCGCGACACTGTCAAGTTTGGGGGACGACCGACTCAAAGCGCGACCTCAGAAATTGTTCGTGTATTTTAGTGTCAAGTAGCTGTTGGCGGAATTTTTCAACCTCTGTTTTTTTACTTAGGCTTTTAGAAGTGAGGAATCTAGATAGAATAATGCACTTTCCTCACTTCTGATGTTAAAATTCAGGCCAAGGGTCTCGGCCGCCTACTCCGCGGCTTTGTAAAGGAACGCTCCTTTGCCAATCATCTCGTGTTTCCTGACTAATTTTAGGAGATGATATCTACCATTTTTTTAAATCTGAGCTGTACTTAGAACAATTCGGCTAAGAAAACATTGGAGATTCAGAAATCCGCGTGCACCTTGACGGCGAGAGATATATAGCGCGGAACGGACGAATTGATATATAAGCTCTTATGCATATGCATGAAGATACTTGTATCTGCTATGGACAGATTGCTTCGCTGATGTTACGTCTTGAATGCCCCGGTATCTACAGGTCTCTCCAATGTCATGATGTTTAATTAAAAGTTCGCCATAAGGACAACAGCTTGATTTCACCGAGAGCAGGTGCCATGCTAAAAAACTGCACCCACTCTCGGCGACATTACGGTAAAATTTCAGCTGTGACCACGTATCATCGTCCGCGAGATAGGTACTTACAGGTTGTGATACACTCAATACGATGAATACTCGACTTCAATCCGGGTGATATAAGGAAAGCAAACTTTAGCTCATACGATATCGATTGATACTTCACATTTCTGTGGAAGATATTGTGCATCGTCTTTTCTTGTCTTCTTCATGCTTCCTGCCCATTATAAGAAGAGGGTCTCATTCATTTGCGATTATATTCGATGTGCAGAGAATAAACGTGTTGTGGAGACATTCAAGATTCACAATGCCACGACCACCTTGACGGCGTAAGATGTAAAGTCGCGGAAGAGAAAACTTAAGGTGCATACTTTTGTTCCTATGCATACCCTTTCGTGACCCAATATCGAAGAATCTGAGCTCGTCCTTCGCCCATGGAATCACTCCAAATGAATAGAGTACTACCGGGACGGCAAGCATGTTTGTGTATTCTTTGGAGAATATGCTTCATAGATACCACTTCCAGAATGCGGTTCAGTGACACGCACAGGTATGTACAGGTCTCTCCAGTGCCAACGCAGAGTAGGAGGATACGAGAATTTACTGTTCATAATACACAACAGCCTACAATTCTTGACCAATTTTGATGGTTTTTTTTAAATGCTCAGAATTAAATACTTCAGAACGTCACTAGCCCCGACTTTTTAATTTCACTTTGTGGAATTTATTATTTAAACAAATAGAGCGTCAAAATTGGACATTTTACGAATATTCTGTTTTTTCTCCGAAGAAAATACTTAAGAGAAGTCGCTATCTATCAGAATTATTGCAAATATACTTCAGGAACATGAATATTAGGTTTAAGATTTAGGACATTTTTGTTATAAACAAAATTTTGTTTAAATATTGTCAAAACATAGTTATAAAGAATGAATATAAATAATTACTTTCATACGGGGCTCAACCACAACAAAATACTTTATCTTGATTAAAAATTCCTGAATATCTCGTAGAAGTAGTATTAAGAATGGAAAATAACCATTAGTTAACAATTACCACTATTATAAATATTCGTAAAATGTATAATTTTGACGTTATATTTGTTTAAATAATAAATTTCAAACTTTAAATTAAAAAATCGGGCCTATTGACGTTCTGGAGGATTTAATTCTGAGCATTTAAAAAAACATCAAAATTGGTCAATAATTGTAGGCTGCAGTGGATTATGAACATTAAATTCCCGATTCCTCCCACTGTGCGATGTGTAGTATAGAGCCTCTGTGTCTGACAATCTCCTGAGTGTTTTTCGACAATAGCTAGAGCTAGGTTCAGTTGCTCTTTATTTTTAGCATAGATCTTAAACTTCTATGCGTACACTAGTCCGTACACTAGACCCCTCTAGTATCTATTTTCGTTGATTATATGTTCATTTGTGACTTGGCTGCCAAAGTAGCAAGTATTAAGTTCCAGTTTTTGCGAATTTGAGCCTGTTGCGGTTAGTGTCTGCAGCATTGTTTCCGGCTCCAAAAAATAATATTAGTGATGCGCCCCTGTCAGCAGTATTGAGCATGTGTAGCATGTGCCATGGCGTTGAATGGGAAGCCAGTTGCCGAAAATTAATTGTAAACCATTTTTGTTGTTGTATTTTTCAATTACTTTAAAAGTTTTTTATATGAAATAAATGGCTTAATTGTATTTTATTATTGTTTAATATATTCTTCGCCCTTTATTTGTCAACTCTAAAAGCACGAATTTCCCTTTCAAAAGCATAGTAACTTAGGAGGCAATTGCTCCCAGAAGATTTTATTATTTTCCCTATTGGGAATTTGCAGGTCCGACTGCAATCACTGATTTGAAGGAACTGCCCAGAAATCAAACCGATCCGATTGAATACAA
>JAWWLR010000034.1:11345196-11355461 GCA_035041075.1 Acraspis erinacei | reverse complement strand
TCCAGCAGGCTATCCGCCAAAACCATCGCGTATACTTTGTACGCCGGATTCATTATCGTAATCCCTGTATAATTTTCCTTGATTTTTCTTCCATATTTTCTAGTATTTTACAGTTTCTAAAATTTTGCAATGTCACATCATGTAAGATATACATTAGTTTTATATTACTCCATAATCCATTTAATTGTTCTAATTACAATATATTTTGAATATTAAAATTAATCCATTTCTATTTCCTTTTACAGAATTTAGTTCGCAGTTTGATACTTTACCTAATGGCGTACATACGAATTACGAATCTTTTTATGGCGGACCTCAACCTTCCACCAAACCGTCTTCTTCCATTAGTTCTCATTCTCCTGTCAGGCATATTACTCACGCCGAGCCTATTGGTACTCTTTCACAGAAAGAACTGCCTATACAGCCTGGAATAGTATTAACATACACTTTTTCTGCTGTTCATGCTAGAATAAGATGCTCAGATACTGATTATCGAAGAATAAAAGAAGGCGAAAAACATTGCGTTATAACGAACGCTAATGGTGAAATCTTTGGAGTATTTGAAGGCAATACTTTCCGGGTACTGTATAATGGGCCAAAGAAATACCGGGTTGCAATGGATATAAAATCTAGCAACATTAGTCGACTGGAATATAACGAATAAAAGTTGTATGAGTTCATTTTTCAGACACGCCTGTTATTTATTCAATTCAACCTTGATGATCTCAAAGAATTTTATAAATAATTGTAGTTTCATACACAGGTATACAAGGTTGTCAATTTCTTCGAAACCTGTCTTAGCAACAATAACTTATTTATCGCGAACAAGCGTTAGGCACGCAAAAAACGTACAAAAGAAAGTAGGGATAGATCTTATCTTTAGTTTACTTTTTGCAATAATTGAATCTACGAAAAGTTAATTACCTTAGTATTGAGTCTTCTTAAAATGTGCCCATGCGTAAAATTACTCTATCCTGTGGCTAATCCGGCTTGCTCTTTATTTAGTTTATTATTACAGATTGAAAGTGAGATTCTATCAGGAGCGAAGATCTAATTTCAGTAAAAAAAGTAATCTATATTCATTTGCAGATAAATTATAAATTTAAAGGGTATCTTTCGTGACTGATGATTTCTAAACGAATTTGTCCTCAGATGGTGCAATTTTGATACTAAATATGTGCAATGATTCGAAATACGCTATATTATTCAACAAATCCAGACATCCGTGATTGCTTGACCACTCCCCCCCCCCCCCCCGAAATAGGAACCTCACGTACACAAACTCTTTCATCTCCTGTACCGCCATTCTTATCTCTTCCATCTCCTTTCCTGAACACCGTAACCTTGGACTTTTCCGTAGTCAACTCTAAGCTACTCTTATACAGGTATCTTCTAAACCTTTTCATCATCTCCTTTAGAGCCTCATCGCTCTGTGCTAGTAGCATTATGCCATCTGCATATGCGAGTGACTATATCCTAACCCCTCCTACACTAACTCGTCCTATCACTCCGGCCGCTAACTTACCCACCATATCGGCGATTAAAATCGCAAAAAGCTAAGCGGTTACCCTTGCCTCAACCCCATATCCATTCAGAAACCGTCTGAAATTCTATCCCCTCCTCTCACCCTATATTTCTTATCTTCATATGCCTCCCTTACCCTCTCTATCAGGCCTCTCCCCTGTCCCGTTTTATCCATCGCCTCCCACAATCTCCCCCTATTCACCGAAGGTTACGCGCCTTTTAGATTCACAAAAAACGCTCACACATTTGAACCTTTCTTAGCTAATTATCTATCCACTACATGCTGCAAGACGTAAATATTGTCGATAGTGCTCCTTTCCTCCCTAAATCCCGCTTGCGTCTTCGGCAATATTCCTTTTCCCTCGACATCCTTGTGTAGCCTATCAACCAGCAACATCGCGTATACCTTGTACGCCGTATTCTCTAGCGTAATTCCTCGCGTAATCTCTCTATAATTTTCCTGCTTCTCCCAATCTCCTTTTTTATACAGTGGCACGATAAACCCCTCTATCCACCAGATTGGGAATCGCTCACCCCTCTATACAGCCACGCTTCGTTCTCTACCCAACCATTTCAAATTGCTTGTCTGCTTCTCCATCTCCTCGTCATTCAGCTCCTCCCCATCTACCTCCCTAGTTCATATAATCCCTGGTTCATATAATCATATAATACCTCATAACTCTTCCGTGAATCTGAGCCCTGAAATTATTATTTTTTAATTACCTCCATTGGTTAACTTTTTCTAGTCAAAACTTATTTGCTCTCAATTTAGCGACTCACTACCTCGGAAGTATGTTTTTATTTTCGGTTTAAACTGAAAATTGCACTTTTTATCGTGATCATCAACCGAACCTGTTTTAATTTTAGGTTCCTATCACTTGGAGATTGTAAACGTCCACATTTGATTTCTCAAAACCGGAATTTCAATTTTAATTATACTTTCTTTGACATCAAATCATTTTCATGTTTGAATGACGATTTCGCTTTTACAGAATGTTATTTCACTCTCCTGAAAACTTTGTTATTATGTTAGTTACCTAATTTTGTATACTTCAAACCTTTAAATATTATTTCAGAATTAAAAAAAAAAATTATCATGAAAAAAACACCGTTTATTTAATTTACCTGTCTTTGTGATTTTATATAATATTTATTCTATTATGTAATGAGCATTCTTATATTTTATAAAAATGTATAAGTTGCTAGCTTTTATTAAAATAAAATGTGCACTCAAAATAAATGTAAGGACATCTGAATTTTGGGCTTTTTTTGGCTCTTCTTTGTCATCAATCCCGATTTTCGGACTCTCTTATTTTTCACCAAATAAACCAGACTTTTTAGTGGGATTGCTGGCCGCCAGCAAAAATGCAAAAATTAATTTTAAAAAAACAACCTCCGTTGTGCCACTTTTGGGCTGCCAAAACACTCACAAATTATTTCCAAAAATCAATCCTCATCCTTAAAAAAATCTTAAAGAAAAAGATATGGAATAAGTACGATAAAAAATATACCGTATATCTGAGCTAGTTTTGAGCTCACTAAAAATCAATTATATTGTCCGAAAACAACCCATAACACTAACAGCTAACCCTAACTAAAGATATAGATATTAAATAAAACCCCAAAAAATATAATTCAAGAGTCAATGATTTTGCGAGGTTCACAAAACAATGCCGAAAAATCTTCAAATAAGAAAGAATCATAACTTTCATCCTCGAAAAACTCTAAACTCTAAACTATACCAACAAACCCACAGTCATAATCGAAAGACCAAATAAAAAAAACACCCTTGAAAAATTTAACCAAACTCTGCGCTGCTGCTTTCAACTAAAAAATCCATAAAGATTTCAATTAAAAGTAATTACTACAAAGACTTAGCCAAAAATATTTTTCATATCCTCATCTTCACAGTAACATTAAACAACACTTCAGAATTACCCCTTTCCCATATAAAAAACCAAGTCTCACTCTCAGTCAACTAAAACCTCCAAAACAATCTAAATTTAAAAATGACTACGTCAAATAACTTTCAATGACTCTAGTTAATAAATCTATCTCCCAATAATATTCCACGTCATGTATGAAATACTTACCTTATGATACCCATTCCTAAAGTAATGTTACAAAATCCCTAGAAACTACACCTATCACATTTCACGAACCAAGTCCAAGCTGCCTTGAACTAAAATTGCCAAAAAGATTTAAATGATAATTAATTACCAAACACAACTCTTCAAGTATCTATTTTATATACTTATCTTCAGAGTAATATACTACAACCCTAGGAGCCTCCCCGAACACATTTAACGAACCAAGTCTCACCTTCCATTAATTAAAACGGTTAAAAATATTTCAAGTTAATAATAATTCCCGCACGTAACTTTCCAGGTCTCTAGTAGATATATCCAACCTCACAGTAATATTCTTAAACCGTTAGGGGTTGCGGAATATTACTGTGACTGTAAATATATCAACTATAGACCTTCAGAGTCGTGTATGTGTTGTTACTGTGCATATAGATATATTTAAATAAAAATTGTTTTATTACTGGAGTCCTACAAAGTTGTATGGGTTGATTCCTTTTAATTACATTTTTTGGCTATATTAGCTGAAAACAGCTGTAACTACACTATTATTTTATTATTATTATTTTAATTTTATTATTTTATATTTTTAAAATGTTGTCACAGGCTTAAGATGGTTATTGCCCATTTATATTTTATTATTATTATTATATTATTATTATATTTTATTATTTTATTATTTTATTATTTTACATCGTAATACGTTGGAGACTAATCAACCCATATAATATGTAGTGAAGTTAGAAGAGTCTGTGTAAATGAACGAGACTCTAGCGTAAAGAAACGAACGACACTGAAAAAAACACATTGCGTGTAAATTTCCAGCAAGAAAAACGTGAATTGCCCTAAGCAAAGCCAGTAATACTGCTTATAGAAAACTTAATACGGAAAATTCCGTAACGGTAGACAGTTCGTACAAGTTATTCAAAATAACATTATTTTCGCTATAAAACATACCGTCTCATATAATCAGGAATATCTTGTAAACAAATGGAGGTAGAATAACGGAACACTCATTTGTTTTTCGGCCTAGGCCTACCCATCAGTGACAATAACATACTACAGGTAATTTCGCTCTCTATCAAGCACTTCTACATTCCGTCAATTTAAATCTCACAGAAAAATTGTAAATACGCTGTTATTTGTAAATTCTCAGCCTTATGTAAATGCAATACTATATGTATCTTTAGAACTGATTAAATAGGTCAAACAGTTTCCAGTGTAATAAGATGCAAGTTTACACATCGACTGTAAAATTATCGCGGTCGCGGTGTTATCACAATGTTCTTTTAAGTTTAATTATACCACAATGTTAATTAGTATTGAGATCTCGTCAATTTACTACTTTATTCCCAGTCAAGTTCTGAATGTCCGATCGGTTAAATTACGGTCGAATGTGATTTTCAACATAACATTTTTTACAGTGTAGATTCGATAAATTTGATAGAGGTAGTTCTTAGGGGTTGTGGGATATTATTGTAACTGTAGGTATATCAAATAGTTAATGGCATATCAGGGTGGATTCGTTAAATTTCATAGTGTTAGATCCTATTGGTCGTGTTATATTGCTGTGGAGGTTCTTGGAATCTTCTTCTTGGAACCTGAAATCTTCAACAATTGTCTGGGGTAATTCCTTCAAATACAAATTTTTTGGTGGTTTTATTTCTAGAATCGGGAAGCTGCGTTTGGTAGTTACTACAGGGTGTCCGGCGTATGAATAAAGCGTGAAAAGTGCCAATTGTACGGGAATTGAATTGGTGCTAGAAATACACGGGAAATGTACAGGATTTTATCATTTGAAGCGGAAATTTAGTAAGTACCTGAATGATTTAATTATGTAGACAGAAGTTTTTTTATATTTGTTAAGTTTAATAAAATACAATGCATATAATAATATGTATGTTAATATATTATACAATACATGTATAATGCCTAATGTTAGCTGCGATATTTTTGTAGGTCAAAAGACTTGAACAAAGTGATTGAATTAAAGGATAATCTACTCTTGGAATGGAAGCTTCTAATGTGTGCCCTAAGGGACATTTTTCTTGCAAATTCTTCCCTATTCCTCTACACACCCCCACACACTTATTGGTGGTGGGAGGGGGACCTACAGTTTCAGGTAGGTTCCGAACCACCAAGAGCAACAGCCTTAAGTACGTAGAGAACCTTTTTCTCTAGAGGTACCGGTCTCACGACTCTCCGGAGGTGAACAACTCCCTTGAATGATTTTAAGCACTTTTTATTCTATAAATTTTTTGGTCAAGTTCATTCTTTTCGAGAAAACAAATATGAAGGTACATATTACCTAATTATAATATAATTTTTATTTTTGAAAAATGGTAAAAATTAAAAAATAAAACTTGGCCCAAAACCTTATGAAAAAATTCATACTTATTCTTTGAGTAATTCTAAGCAATTGTTGTACTATAAAATTTTGCGTTAAGTTTATAATTTTCTAGAAAAAAATTCATGAAGTTTAACATCACGTTGTTTCACAAAAACCGCCATTTTGGAAAAACTAAGAGGGGAAAAAATATCAAAACCAGGGTTTTAAAAACGTCAGACATTCGGACCGCGATTTCTGGCTGTAATGTGATTATCCAAATGCAGGAAGAATAACAAAAACTGATTTAAAAAAAAGATACAAAAATTTTGAATTTTTTTTAAAAACTCAAAGATAATAAAGTTAATGAATTTTGTTTACAAAATAAGTTGCAGATTCTGAAAGAGCACCCTCAAAACCCCCTGATATAGGATTTTGTTAAAAAATAACTGCTTTTCCAAGAGAATTGTGTACTTGAAAATGTGTGCACAAAAATGTTCATTTGTGCATTAATGGGTTACACTGAATAGAATGATCCGTGAAATTGTCTTAACATTTTCGAGTTGCATTTTCGAACATTTTGGAAATCTTATGTAATGTTTTAAAATATTTTTTAAATATTCTCCTAGAAACTTTATTTCGAAATCTTCAAAAAGCCACGTTTTGTTTTGAGTTAAAAAAAATATTTTCAAATTATTATTATTTTCAATACTGTCTCTATCGACAATCTTCGTCTACACTTGTTAACGCTGGGCCTTGAGAGTATTAATTTTTATAAAATTTTAAATCTCGATTTCCTTGATCTGGTTTTTTGTCCTGTCTGGTGCAATCCAGAGGTGTTTCAGTTAGGCATTGATTTCAGAAACGTTTTTGACAGAAAAAAATGTACGCATCAGTGTTTGTGCCACTCTTTTGATTTCGGACACAAGTTTTACTGGTCGAAGAGTTGTTCTCGTCTGTGAATAAAGGCTAAGTTTAAATGCTCATGGGTTTAAAACTTGAAAATCAGGAAGGAGCTCTGTTAATAGATTTGGTAATCCAGGTGTACGAATTTATTCTGACAAGCAGGATTCATGCTCTGGTAATTCGAGCAAGATCAGTTTCCTTTTTCTAAATTTTCTTTCCTCAATTTCAGCTATGGATTTACGAGTAAGAGATGTTTCTGCGAGAGATTTTGGTGTAGGACATTCAGTTCGTACCTTATATAAAATACCTTCAGCTAAGGCTATCCTGCCGCACAGCCCATCGACTCTGCTCTGTCGCGCCAATCCTTTCGAGGGCTCCTTTGTCGTAATTATGTTAATCTCAGGTTTTATTGTCCCTATTGCTTAAATGATAATTCGTTCAATATCCTCGGCAGCCAATGGACCTACATGTGAAGGGGCTTCAGTCAGTGTCAGCGTACGAGATATAGAGTACCTGCGCGATCCGCACATGCACGCTGATAATTATAATTACACCCAGGACAAAACACGGCATCTACAACTTTACATTTGCAGCCTCGGAAAGTTTTTGGGAGAGTGCTTAAAAAAAGACTTTAAAGCTTGAAAATAAAGTCTATTCTTCTCGAAAATGTTACTGACCCACGATGGAAAATTTTAAAGTATACAAGAATACTTAATGTTAGCTTTTATTTTTTATTATTAACTACTCTTTATCTCCCAAGAGAATTTACTAAAACAAAATATGCAAGGGAATACTAGAACAACACTGTCTATCAGTCGGCCATAATGATGAAAAAATATACTTTAACCAGTTTGTTGAAATTTGAACCAAACCGTTGCATTTTTATCGACGAAAGGGACAATTTCTAGAAAAGAGATGCATTTTTAAAATAAAGTCAAATATTCGAAGAATAGTTGAATTTTCAACCAAAAAAGATTTTAGTTTGACTGTTTAGCATAAAAGTACGAGTTTTAGAAAAAAGTCCATTTTTTACGATACTAGTCGAATTTTCAACCCAAAAAGACGAATTTTCAACTAAAAGGGATGACTTTCAACCAAATTCTTGAATATTCAAACAAATAATAACATTTATGACTAAAAACATAAACTTGTGGAGGAAGAAACTGCAAAATATATAAATATAAATACTAGGAAAATAAATCAATAAAAAGAATATTATATAAGAGTTACCAAAAAACTTATTTTTAATTTTTTCCAATTTCCCACATACCATTTTTTTATTTTCCCTGACCATAGTAATATTCAAAGACCAGAATCTTAACTTGTAACATTTTTAACCTACAATATTTTATAAATGAAATAAAAGAATTCTAAATTAAAATAGACATTCTGTGACTTTTACACGATTTTTGTTCTTTAAATCCCTGACTTTTCCCTGACCAATAAAATTCCCTGACTTAAAAAAATTGTTCTTAGCTAGGTTCGTTTTTTTAGTTACCAGGTTTGTTTGGCTTGTCATTTTAAATACATATTAGATTTCTGTACACTTACTGTAAGTCCTTCTTTGCATTTGCGAGTTCTGAAAAATTATGTACATGAATACAGGACCCCCCCTCCCCCTGCCATAACAAATCATAACAAAATCTTTTGAACCCGCCGATTACAACTGATAGTGAACCACCATGCTTCACTTGCTATATGAACGCGCTCGAGAAGTGAGGATTGCGCATACAACTGCGCACTTCTTTCCGTTACGATAACTTATATTTCTGTTATCGTTTAGGAATTGTTGGAAACTATTTTTAATTTTCAGAAACCGTTTCTGAAGTTAAATAAACATTTAGTAAATTTACTTTAAAAGTTACTGAATTTCGTTTTTAACAACCTAATTTCGTAAATGTCAGTTACTTTAGTATCTTAAATGTGTTGGAAGTTTACGAACATCTCTAACAGTGTATTATCAAATTTAAAATGTTGTCACAGGCTTAAGATGGTTATTGCCCAACATGTCGAAGGCATTTTTGGTTAGTTAGATTTTTAATTTTTGGAATAGTTTGCACGGGGCTGTCCCGGTATATATCATCAGTCACGGACGCATTTATGATTCAATCAAGTGATCTGATGAGAGCAGTGTGCCCCCGACATATTGGACAAAGACTGGTTTTTACCCCACCATTGATGTACTGGATAGGGGTGACTCACTCGGTGGGGAAGGGAGTAATATGAGGAAGGGGTTATAGAATTTTTAGATTGATCTTGAATTCTAAAGTTATTTATTTAAATAACACGTTCGTTCCGCAACACTGCTCCAACCCAGATCGCTGAACAATCTCTCTAGCAATCACCCCAAGTGAAGATCCTCACAAAGTCGTCTATTGAGGTTCCCCACTTGGGTCCATTAGTATCCAAGGTCTTTTGTTTCAGGCGGCATTCACTCTTCTGACAGTCTGACACTCTTTTTATTAACTATTTGCCGTCATACTTTTCTGTCCTGGCATTTTTTGGAAGATATTTTCGTTTATCTTTTTAAATTGATATAGTTAAAAGAATCAAAAATTTCCATATTACGCTAAAAGACGCGAGGTACGTAAAATATTCAACCTAACAAAGCGAGGTAGAGAAGAATGTCTGAAGAAACGATTGTAGCTTTTTATTGTAAGGTACCTAGGTTTTTGAGTTTCTCCTTTAAATTAAACCATCCAAAAAAAATTCCGAGGGTTCTTATTGCTAATAATTGAGTTATTTATTAGGTACCCGAGAAATCTGGCTTTCGCTCGAGAACTCGAGATCCCTTGAAACACCTCCCTCCACTAACCACTACATCTCCGCATCTCATCTATACCCCGTCCGTGAAACACGGCACCGTTGCCGCTATCTGTGAGAGAATGTAGTGGTAAGTGGAGGGTGAAGATTTCGTGAGTCTTCCCTTTCTTATCAAAGTCGCTACTATCGGGTCGACTTCGACCACTCACCCTGAAAAATCTCACTTTTCAGATGAAGCCCCTTTTCTTCGGCGCACGTCCTATATATATTTATATTTCAAATAAGCAAGAGTGAGAGCGGTTAGTGACTACTGGCTGGCGGCAGTCCTATGTATCGGTATGCAGGATACAATTTTTTACTCCCGCTGTTACAGAGAGCGTCGTGTAATCTTACCAATTCACAAATCGTAGGCTTTCTGTCATAAAATTGATGCTGAAGATACGTACTTTCGACCGAGGTATGAAGAGAAAATAGATTTTATTTTATATCTTCTATAATATTGATCTTATCAAAATACATGGCGTACAAACGATTTTGTGAAAAGCCCTCCTTACAAAATATGTGAATATTAATAAAAATACTTTTATACATAAGTAATAATCATATTTTGGGTTACGCAGTAAGTTGGACCACTAAAGAAATGTTAACGTGTCTTTTATAAT
>JAWWLR010000034.1:11197080-11217187 GCA_035041075.1 Acraspis erinacei | reverse complement strand
GAAAAATGTCTCTCCAAGATTGTTTCGATCATTTTATGGAAATTATTGCTAATAAATCTGATAAAGTAGGGCATTTTTACTCCTTTCATGGTCACAGACCTAATAAAGTATAAAAATAAGCCCTATTTTTAGGCCTAAGTTCCTCGAGAAAAATGATAGCTTTAACATATGTTGTAACGCATATACCTACGTGCGCAGGTTTTGGCTATGTATGATCTTGCGCGAGCAATACTAAAAATGTGAAACCCAGCATGATTCCAATGAAAGTGCGAAAGCCCATGAAAAATAGGAATTTAAAAATGCCTATTTCTTGAAATCAAATCACTTTCAGGAAAAATCCTTTTAAGGGGTTACGAGACGTAGTTAGATGAATAAAGCAACACACGTTTGAGACCAATCTGTAGTTGGCCCAAAAACCGGCCTTATTGACCCTCCTCCTTTCGAACAGTTGATTATATTGCGGGACACTGAAAGGTCGTCAATCGACGAAAGAATGGAACATGACTGATAAAATACATTCTGCACTGGAGAAATATTGCTATTCTGACATTCATGAGTTAATTTTACGTTTAAAATATTTTCTCAAAAAAGTTGTCTGCATTCCCATGACATAATATTAAGATACTTAATTCAAACTTCCCGATTTTCTTGCCTCCTTTTTTTAATTGACTAACCACCCTCGCGCACGTGATCATGAAGATAAAATTTGATATAAGGTGGCTATTCTTTCTTTACAAAGCTCGAGATTACCTCTTCTTATTTGACTTTTTGGTCAGCCTTAAAATAGGGATGACCAATTAGTCAGATATTTGTTAATAAGAGAGAGGGTAGTAGAGGTAGTAGAGCTGGCTTCTATGGTTTCCTTGTTAATTCATTTATTGCTTTTTAATTAAAGTGTGGCTGATTTTTCTGCGAAAGTAGATGCGTAGCTTATTATCTTGGGCTTTTGTGTCGCCACTTAGGCCGTTGTGTCGTCCCTCCATCTTTTGCGTCGTTCCTTATAGATCTGATCTCTTTCGTCTAATTATGGTACTGTGCAGGAGGCGAAAGAAAAAATATTTATTTATTGAACAAACTGATTTATTCAAATTTAACCATTTTTAAAAACTGGTAGCAAGCGATAGTACGACAGCATTCAGTGGCAAGTAACATTATTAACATACATGTTTGTGCGAGTTAAAAACGTGTTTTTAAAAGTAATGTTTTTTTCTTAAAATCACATCATCAGTAATAATAATATTTAAATTCTTAAAATAAAAAATTAACTATTTTTGAAGAGATCAGATTTTTGGCACGTCAACCACTTCAAAGCCTAAGGATGAGGTATGTATTGTATATGAGGTATTTGAAATGTTATTGGCGCTTTAAAGTATTAAGAAAAATTAATTAAATACAAACCCGAAAATTCTGAAACCTAATGTCAATTTAAGGGCATCTTTTTTGCAATTATGCGATACTGATCTGCATTTTTCAGTATATGATTGTTTTTCGGGAAAATATCGTTCTTAGATAGTGCGGAACTGATTTATTCATAAGTGAAATTTTCGTGATCAAGGGTAGTGAAAATCAATTCATTTCAATCAAAAATGTTAGACTACGGTTTCAAACTAATTATTTACTGTAATATTTCTTGTTAATATTTCATTGCAATTTTTTCTGAATTGGTGGCGTTTTCGCAGCCAGTCAATTGCCAGTATTGTGTAGAAAGAGATAAACAGGGATGGATTGAAACTTTGGTTAACGAAAGGCATAGATCTGGAAAAGTTTCAGGTGATGATTGGTGACTTGGCATTTGCTAGACTGGAAAAGAAAAAACTCCGATTCTGAAAAGTACGCTGATTCGGTATTGAAAAAGGGGTACGACAGTCGAATGATAGGAAATGGGGACTTATAAAATGGACTCGAACTGTGGTCAGCAGTAGATGACGAATCTTATGTCAGCCAAAGTGTCCGTCTGATTATGAAAGAGAGAGACAGAGAGAGAGAGAGAGAGCAACGACAAATAATGCATTAAACGCCATTTTGCAGATCTTTTGAAAGGTAAAAATTTATTACTTGGACTTTCTTTATTATGTCGTTTGACCGGAAAACGATATTTTGTAGTGCATAAACAATGTTATCACTATTAAAATAAAAATCCTACAAGCCTCCTTTTATATTTTTTACGTATATCGCACCTTTTGGCGTAATATTGGAATTTTAAATTCTCTGCATATTACTTAAGATAAATAAAAACCAAATTACAAATCCTATTGGAAAATGATTAAAAGACATTTTGTAGGATTTTTCAAAGGGTGAATAACTTTTTCTATCAATTTGTTTTCGTACATTTTGTCATTTTTCTACCATTTTTTCATTTTTATTTTGAATGCCATTTTTATGATTAAAGCCAAAACTACGTCTCCTATCAAAAAGTGATTAATAACGAATTTGTATATCTTTTTTGGTATCACAATTTTTTTTAATTCATCTTTTTTCGCACCCTGCCTACTTTAACTAAAAAATTGAGGTTTTGATTTTTCATTTTTTGTGCAATGAAAATATGAATTTTCGATTTTTCAAGAAAATCCAAAAAGTTATGATAATCTTAAAGGGCTATCAAAAAACAATTTTTGTCTACTCTTGACTTTTTTTCATATCGTGCGTTTTTTGGCTTAAAATTTTGATTTATGATTGATTTTAAAAATGTTGAAAATGCTATAACTCTGAGCATATTTTTCTTATCGAAAAAAATCATTAGAATAAATTGTTTATCTTTTCTAATAATATAAATCTCCGTATATAGAATGTTCAAATTCAGAAAAAAGTGCTCACAAAAAGTTTCAAAATGTTTCAAAAACTTTTTGAAGTTTTATCAAAAATGACTCGTTAACGAACTCGTCCTTTCATTTGGGACCTAAAAAAGGTGTGCCAAAGATGGATTTGATCCGTTCATTTTTTCAAAAGTTATTGTGCTTACGAACAGACAGACAACCGGACGGACGGCCGGAGAGACAAACAGACGCCATCGTAAAAACATGATTTTCTGACTTAGGAGCTCACGAAACGTGGAGATCCGTTGAAACATGTTAAAGTCAAATTTCCAACAATTCTAATACTATCTCAATCATAAATGATGTGAATATAAAAAGTCAGGAATCGTCAAAAAGCTGTCAAGACTGCTGACCACAATATTTATATTTATTCATACACATACTCTTTTCACTTATATTTAATCATTAATATTGTAAAAATGTGCATGTTTTAACAAAGAATTACAATTGTAGAAATTTGTACTTTATTGTAAAAATTTTTTCCATCGGGATTCAGCAGAATTTTCTGGAATTTTGTATAATTAGAATAGACACCTTTTGAAATTAACAAAAATCTCTTGAAGTATGTTAACTTGAGGACGGCAAATTTTTCTTGAAATCTGTAGAATTCTATAAAATTTAATATAATGCTTTTAAATACAATTAAATTCAGTAAAATTCTCCTTAAATCAACCAAATTCTCTTGAATTCTGTATAATTCTCTTATGTTTAGCGAAATTTTCTTAAATTCTGTATAATTCTCATGAATTCAGTATAATTCTCTTGAATTATGTAAAACTTTCTTAAGGACAGAAGAATTCCCTTAAATTCAGCAGAATGCTCTAAAATTCAGCAGAATTCCCCTGAAATGTAATAAATTGTCTTGAATTGAGCAGAATTTTCTTGAAATTAGCAAAATTATGTTAAATTCAGTCCAGTCGTCTTAAGTTTATCAAAAATCTATTGAAATAAGCAGAATTCCCTGGAATTTTCTATAAAGATCTTGTGAATTCAATAGAATTCTCTTGAATTAAGTAAATTTTTCTTGAATTCAGTAGAATTCCCTTTAATTTAGCAGTTCTATGGAAATTTTTTTAGAATTATCTTTGAATCCTGTCAAATTCTCTTGAATAGAGCAGACACGTTTTAAAATAAATAAATTCTCTTCAATTAGGTTGAATTATCTGCAGCACGACAAAATTCTTTTGAAATTTATAGAATTTTATTAAATTTAGTATACGTTTCTTGAATTCAGCAGAATTATCTAGAATTTTATATAAATATCTCCTAAATTTTTAGACTCCTCTTAAAGTCAATAGAATTCTCTTAAATTCAGTAAAATCCCCTTGAATTCAGTAGAATTCTCTTGAATTCAATAGAATACTTTTAAATTCATTAAAATAAACTTTGATATATTATGAATTCATTCGTATTTTCCCACTGTATTATTCAGTAACAGACAAAACCCACTCCTAGTATATTTAAAAAACTCCACTTAGCTGTATTCGACTAAAGCCACCAAACAAAATTTCAAATAAAAACAAATCATCCTAGACACCTTGCTAAGAATTCATTAGATGTCCCCGAAGCTACAATAATACTCAACAACTCAACAGACCATCGCTAGTATATTTAACGAACCCCGTCTCCGGCACCTTCAACTAAGGCACTAAAAAAAATTGAAATTAAAAATGGTCACCCCAGATACCTTTCCAAGATTTTAGTTCATGTCCTAATCCCTAAAATAATATTTAACAACTAAAACAAACCACCCCTAGTACACTTAATGAACGCCATCTCAACTGCTCTTAACTAAAGCAGCAAAAATTTTTTTTTTAACGCTGAGGACGCAAAACATGTATTTTGCATGCCTAAAAGTGGAAGCAAAATTAGTCTTTCTCTACCTAGGGAGAGAAAGTCATATGGCCAAAGGATCGCGTTTCAGTGTGTATTAAAAAAAAGACGACTATACTAGAGTGAAGCAAATGTAAATCAAAACAAAACAGAGGTGAACTTTTATAATACATACTTTCTTCGAAGTATCTAATTCTCATTTCTTACATATTTCACAAAAGGACTAGTAGGGTTTTGTAGTAACTTTTGTATTTACTTAATTGGTTTTTTCTTGTTTTTACTTTAATTTATTTAAATTTTTAAACAATTGACGCGCATTTTATTATTTATTTCTTAGATTAAAAAAATATATTTTATTTCTTAAAACAAGCAAATCTTGGAAAGAGAATCAGGATATACGAGATTTACTTTTTTAATGACAAAACCTAAAGAAAACAATTAAGATAACTTAAATATCAGTTTTCAACACAAAATTCTACGAAAATGTATTTTGAACAACTGTATTACTAGGTTTACTTCTTAGAACGACGAAGCTTTGCAAAACAGTCAACGTGATTTAACTTTCAGTTCTGAATATACCTTCCTTGAGAAAAATAAATTTTAAATACCTAAATTACCATACTTACTTCTTAGAACCAGAAATTCGAAAAAAAAATCATAAAGAGATCTTGGTTAAACAATCACGATATACTAAGTTTACTTTTTTAAACGATGAAACATAAGAAAAACAATTTAGATGACTTAAATATTAATTTTCAACACACTTTCCTCGAAGAAGATGTATTTTGAACACATGGATTACTAGACATACAAAAAATTAGGATAACTGAAATTTCAGTTCTGAACACACCTTCCTCGAAGAAGATGTATTTTGAATAACTTTATTTTTTAAACCGATAAGACCTTTGAAAAATCATCAAAATAAATAGTAGACCATAAACCAGGTTTAGGAGATGAAAAGTCCAAAAATGATTAAATATTTTTTAAATTTATTATATAACGGTATTTTGAGTCAATGAGTTCGAAATTGATTCTAGAATTTTAAAATTAAAATCAGAGTATTCAATAGAGCAATAGATTTGATAAAATATCAGATTAAAAAGAATTGATATAAATGTAATTTCAGTCACTGATTTTGTATTTGACATTATAATTTTGTAATACAACCAATAATTTATTTAACAGCCATTACGTTTAAGACAAATTTAAATAGTTTCTGTAAAAACAGAATATATTTCTGTAAGTTAGTGGCCTAATTGTGCGTTTGTTAATATAATTTATTTATAAAATCAACAAACATGTTGGAAAAACAGATTTTTCGGAGGGAACATGACTATTTAATCAATGTAGAGTTGTTTTAGCGAAAGCAAAATGTATTTCTCTGAAAAAATAGTCGAATAGTACAGTTTTATATAATTATGTCTTCTTTATGCAAGCAAAAATAAAAAATATTGGATAAAATGAAAAAATTGAATTATGCGTATAAACCCATTTTTTATTTCATGCAATGTTTTCTTAAAATTCATGCTAATATAAATAAGACATTCTACATATTTTTAAAAGGCTAAATCATTTTTGTGGCCACGAAAATTATTTTTTGACAAATTTAATTTTTTTTTAGTTTTCTTACGAGAAATATAAGTTAAAATAAAAATAATCATACATACAATTTTTTTATAATTGTTATTAATTATTATTAAATGAATTTTCGAAAGAATGTTTAAGCGGAATTGCACGATTTTAAGAAATTCAACGAATTACTTTAATTTCGTGAATTCCTTTAATTCCCTGAATTACTTGAATTTTACGAATTTCTTAAATTCTAAGAATTCCATGAATTTATTAAATTTCGTGAATTCCGTAAATTCCGTGAATTTGTTGAATTCCATAAATTCCATTGATTTTGCGATTTTCGTGCATTCCATTGATTTTGCGATTTTCGTGCATTCCATTGATTTTGCGATTTTCGTGCATTCCATGAATTCAATGAATTTCGTGCATTCCTCGAATTCAGTAAATTCCATGAATTCCGTGAATTCTATGTATTCCGTGAATTTTATGAATTCCGTAAATTCTATGAATTCTGTGAATTGCAGGAATTCCGTGAATTTCATAAATTCAATGAATTCCACAAATTCTTTCAAATCCATGAATTCCATAAACTTGGTCAATTTCGTGAATTCCTTAAATTCTATAAAATACATGAATTCCAAAAATTCCATGAGTTCCATGAATTTCATAAATTCCGTGAAGTTTACGAATTTCATAAATTCTGTGAAATTCACGAATTCCTTAAAATCCATTAATTCTTTAAATTCCATGAATTCATGGAATTCCATGAATTCCTTAAATAAGAACATCGTTTATAATTTATTTGCACTCATTCTTGAAAATTGTTCCACCCATTCTTTGCATATCTTATTTTCTGAACAATCAGTTCAGCACTTATGTCGGTGTTATATTCTATATATCGGACTCCCCCCCCCCCACCCTATTATTCCCATGCTGCATGATCGCACTGTTTATTCAATTGTAACTTCGACAATTTCCGACACGTCGCGCAGGGCCGCTGCGGAAATTGCTGAATGTGACATTACATCTGACATATAAGAAAAGAAAAAGAAACAATTCAAGTTTTAAAAAAAACAAAAAGACAGAAAAAGACTAAAAGACAAAAGAAAAATCTTTTAATTTTAATGTTCAAAAACAAAACGGAAAATATTGATTAATTTTACGTTTTTTCATTAAGCCAAAAGAATTCGATTAATTTGAGCATTTTCACTCCACAATACTCCTTGGAAAATCTTGTTCAAACAAAATTTACCTTTACCTCAAAGTTTCCAATACTTCTTTATTGCAGGTATTTGCCCTATAGACACATATTTCATTAATTGTGTAAGTACGATATTGGTTGTTTCATTTTCGTTTGGATTGATGCTTAATAATGGTTTTCTTCATGAACTTGGTGAGTAAATCCTTATTACATAAATGTGACCAACCGGGTGAAAAGGTACCTAAACTTGAATTTCAGAATTTTAGAAGAGACCTAAGTAAAAGGCAGTTCGACAACCAAACGTCAGTTTCCAAGCCAACTTTACAACTCTTCTTAATTATCAAAAAAACGTCAGAAAATTTCTTCGTTAACACCATTAGAAAGAAGAGAAAATGTAGTTTCAAAACTGCAAAAAACAAAAAATTGATTTTTTCCCGCTTAGGAACCTTTCCTCACGGCAGGTCAGATATACAGTTGCAATTGCAATATATTGGTTTTTACTAATTGAAATTCACTCTTAGTTACATCACCTTCTTTTTATTTATTATCATTATTTTATGATTGTAATTTTTAATCATTAAAAAAATTTAAAATGCCGAAACTAAAAAAACAATCTTCGAATTTGAAAAAAAATTAGAAAAACATAATACACGAGAAAAGAAAAAGTGCGAATTTTAAAAAACTTGAACAGTTACAACAACAATCTTATAAGAAAAGGAAAAGAGAAGATGAAGAATTCGAAGATGAAGAAAGGACGTATAAAGCACAGAAAAGAGAAGACAAAGAATTTAAAGAAAAAGAAAGGTTATATGAAGCAAAAAGACGAGAAGACGAAGAATTTAAGGAAAAAGAAAGGCTATCAAAAGTAAAGAAAAGAGAAGACAAAGATTTTAAGGAAAAAGAAAGGCTATATAAAGTAAAGAAAAGAGAAGACGAAGAATTTAAGGAAAAAGAAAGGCTATCTAAAGTAAAGAAAAGAGAAGACAAAGAATTTAAGGAAAAAGAAAGGCTGTCTAAAGTAAAGAAAAGAGAAGACAAAGAATTTAAGGAAAAAGAAAGGCTGTCTAAAGTAAAGAAAAGAGACAACAAAGAATTTAAGGAAAAAGAAAGGCTGTCTAAAGTAAAGAAAAGAGAAGACGAAGAATTTAAGGAAAAAGAAAGGCTGTCTAAAGTAAAGAAAAGAGAAGGCAAAGAATTTAAGGAAAAAGAAAGGCTATCTAAAGTAAAAAAAAGAGAAAACAAAAAATTTAGAAAAACAGAAAGAGATCAACAGAAAATATCGAAGAGAACAAAAAGAAAAGATCCAGATTTTAAAGAAATAGAAAAAAAAAGAAAGAGAAATAAAAAGACAGAAACGAGAAAACTTTGAATTTAGAAATGCAGAAAGGGAAAACGATAAAAAATCAAAACGTCGCCAAAGATTAAATGAATTATTCAGCTTCAGGGAAAATTATGCAAAAGCCTTACGAAATAAAAAAGATCCTGCATCGGTTGCAAAATTGAAATTTATTAAAAAGCGAAAAGAAACTCCTAGTAATGTTTGTGCTTGTTGCGAAACTTTATGGTTTAGCAATTCGGCAGTTAATTTAACGACAACGAAACGTCATTCAAAGTTGTCTAATGATGTTTTTTCAGAAAAAATAATCAATGATAAAACTGCTACCAAAATCGGTAAAACTTGCGATAGAAATATTCGAAATGGAAAAATACCTTCGTTAGCAACTAGCAACGGCTTAAAGTTTCCTCATGTAGACGACTGTATAAAAAACTTAACAGACTTGGAAGTTACTATGGTTGCTCCTATTACAATATTTAAGCAAATCAGACCTCTAAAACCGCATACTCTAAATCCGCAATTATCATTAAAGGGATGCGTAGTATTTATTGAAGTAGAAGTAAAGAAAATGGTTGACGTATTGCCACGAAAATTTAGCGAAATGGATATTGTGCAAATAAAGTTCAAAAGGCATACTTCTCATAAATCGGATTACATGCATGAAGTTATTAGGCCAGAAAAGATATGTAAAGCATTAAACGTTTTGTTAAATACCCCTCTATATACAAAATTTAAAATAAAAATAGATAATTCATTTTTTGAAAGGTATGAAAACAATTATGATGTTAAACTTGATTTCATAGTAGAAGAAGAGGATAAAAATGAAGAACAAAATGTCAATGCTCCTAAACGTAAGGTTTTAGAAGATGGTGATGGTAAAATTAGTTATGCATTAAATTCCGAATCCAATAAAGAAGCTCAAATTATAGCTCCTGGTCAAGATAAAAAACCAATTCCTTTAACCACACCACATGCAGATGCATTAGCTAATCCGAAAATTTTTGCTGGTCATGACTTTACAGCCAAGATATCTTTAACATCACGCATTAAATCAGAAATTCGGCGTAGTGATAGAAGATCGTGTGAACCGAAACGGCTTTTAGATTTAGCTAATCAAAAAGTCCAAAGCCATGTAGCGGCTAATGTTAATGTATTCATGAAATTAATTAAAACCAATGAAAAATTAACAGCAGGAAAAGTACTTAGTGCAGGGTTTATCGATGATGCAATGCGGCATGATGCAGGCTACAAGGTACTAAAACATATTCGTTTAACGCCTGCCTATTTAGGAGAAGAAAAAAAAATATTTCCTTTTATACGAAACAAAGGAAATCCAACCTTTTTCTTCACGTTATCAGCTGCTGAAAGATTGTGGCCAGAGTTGATGCAAATGCTAGCAAAAGTTCTAGATAATAAGATACTAAGTTTAGAAGAAGCTTTAAACTTAGATGACAACCCAAAAACGGATTATATACGACGAGATCCAGTTACGTATGCTTTGTATTTCGATTTTAAATTCAGAGCAATGTTAAATTATCTAGGATCAAAAGCAGGTCCATTCGGGGAATATTATCTTGAAGACAATTACTACCGAATAGAATTTCAGTTGAGGGGCTCTCCTCATGCACATTGTTTTCTTTGGCTAAAGGATGCACCTATCTACGACGATAGTAACCCAGAATCTCGCCAAGCATGTATTGAATTTATCGATAGATTCATAACGTGTGAATACGCTGAAGATAATCCATTCATGGCCGTGCAGCGACATAAACATACTCATACTTGCAACAAAGGGAAAAAGAATCAAATGAAATGTCGATTTGATTATCCAATTCCGGTCATGCCAAAGACCATGATATTAGAACCTTTAGATAATGTAGAAGATAGCGTACTAGAAGTAGCTAGAAATAATCTAAAAGAAATTAGAAAAATAATGTACTATTTTTACAAGAAGCAATCCGAATTGGTAGAATATAATGACATTTAAAAAAAATTAAATTTAACGGAAGATGAATACATGTTGGCCATTCGTAGCTCAATTAAAAGAACGCGAATTTTTTTAAAGCGGAAAAGCACCGAAGTAGGAATAAATTGTTATAACCTGGACATATTGAATTTATTCGAGGCCAACATGGACATTCAATTTGTTTTAAATCCATACACTCTATGCATCTTATATCGTCATTTATATAAGTAAGGTAGATAGTGGGCCATCAAAGTTATTGCGTCAAGCACTTGAAGATGTTAGCAATGGTAATGGTAGCATTAAAGAAAGATTAAAAAAATATTGCAATACGTTTTTGAATGGTAATCTTATGTCTGCACAAGAAGCTGCTTATCAAGTTCTTTCTTTAGTTGTAGCTAAAGGTAGTAGAAAAGTTGTTTTTATTAATACTAGCCCGAAAAATGAAAGAGCTCGAATGTTAAAATCTGAAAAAGAATTAAAATTATTAGATGCTGATTGTGAACATGTTTTAAAGGAAGATTATATAACAAAATACGAAAAGCGTCCAAATTACAAAGAAGACATTTGCTTGGCAGATTTTGTCGCTTTTTCAAAGCCTAATAAGAAACTCGATAATTATGATGAAAATCCGAGCGCTAGTAGTGACAATGATTGCGATGAAGAAAAGCAGCGTGAGAGACCAATGATAATTCGATATCGTAGATATAATCGAGTTCAAGATCCGCACAATTATTATAGGGAACAAATAATGTTATATTTACCTTGGCGGTGTGAAGATACAGATGTTAATCAAGTTGATTGCGAATTAATTTACAACGAAAATATAGATGTAATAAAAGCAAACAGAATTAAATATTGCGTTATTAACGAGGACGCATTAGATGAGGCTATGAAAAATGTTTACAACGCAATAAAGGATATAGAAGAAGAAGAAATTAAAATCTTCAACAAAAGTAAACTGTCCAAAGAACAAGAAATAGATATTTTTGAACAAGAAGAGAAAGAAACGGGTTCAAAGAAAACTTGTATATATACTGCTCCCACCAAATTGCCAGAGGAAGAAATATATAAAGCAATGGAAAAATTAAATATAAAACAACTCGAAATAGTTATGCATATATTGCACTGCGTGAAAACAAATATAGGTCCATTTTACATTTTTCTAAGCGGTTCTGCTGGTGTTGGTAAAAGCACAGTTATCAATGCTATTTATCAAACAGTAAGTTATTATTTAGCAGGTCTGCCTGGACAAAAAGAAGACGCAATGCATGTTTTATTGTGTGGACCATCAGGTAAAGCAGCTTTTTTGATAGGTGGAGTAACTCTGCATACAGCTTTTAAATTGCCAGTTTCCCAAAATGGTCGTCAAATGCCTGATTTAGGTGCGGAAATTGCAAACACCATAAGGGTAGAACTATTTCACTTGAAAGTACTTATTATTGATGAAATATCAATGGTTGGTGCGAGAATGTTAAGTCGCGTAAATACGAGACTCCGAAAAATCAAGGGAATTAATAAACCTTTCGGTGGAGTATCTGTAGTCGTCGTAGGTGATCTTCATCAACTTCCACCGGTTATGGACGTACCAGTGTATAAAAGTCCAAAAGTAGCCCCTACGAGTGAATTAGTATATAGCATATGGGATTTGTTTGAATTTTACGAATTGACCCAAGCTATGAGGCAAAAGAATGAAATCAAATTAATTAATGCTTTAAATAATTTAGCAAGTGAGGGTATGAAAAAGGAAGATGTAGATTTGGTTCGTGAACGTTGCGTAACTGAGAATAAAGTGCCAGATGACGCTATTAGACTCTACGTTGCAAACAGTCTAGTTGATTCGTACAATAAATTAAAAATTAAATCTTTTGAGGGAAAAGAATTTTGGTCCCAAGCACATGATTACATAATGGCAGACATATCAGAGAAAGCCAAAGATGCACTTTTAAAATCCTTGAAAATTCAAAAACATCAGAGTCGGCAGGTCTGCCATATGAGGTATTATTTAAAGTCGGCATTAAATACATGCTCACGAATAATATTGATGTCCAAGATGGATTAGTAAATGGAGCTTGCGGTGTTTTAAAGAAAATAACATTTCATCAATGTTCGAACGAAATATCTAAAATATGGATAGAATTTAGTTTCGATAAAGTTGGCAGGAAATCTCGAAATAAATTTAAAGAATTCATGCTAAAAGAAAGTATCGAAGAAAATCTGACTCCCATTTTAAGGCAGAGAATACCATTAAATATATCTAACATATTAAATTATCAAGTCATTAGAGAACAGTTTCCTATAGTTGCGGCAGAGGCTATAACTATTCATAAGAGTCAAGGTCAAACGTACGACCGTATGTGCTTGGATTTACGAAAATGTCAAAAAATAACTAAATCAATGTTATATGTTGCACTGAGCCGTACTACAAAATTAGAAGGTCTATATATAATTGGTGACTTTAAACCACCAAAATTACAAAAAGTTGATGATCCCATTACAGTCGAAATGAATCGCTTAAAAAGGGATAGAATATTAGCTTTATCGTT
This sequence comes from Acraspis erinacei, assembly GCA_035041075.1. Taxonomy (NCBI): domain Eukaryota; kingdom Metazoa; phylum Arthropoda; class Insecta; order Hymenoptera; family Cynipidae; genus Acraspis; species Acraspis erinacei. Next base: position 11,203,923 of record JAWWLR010000034.1, on the reverse strand, counting down.
TGATAATCTAACCAATAGTACAGGTAAAGTAGTAATTTTCTTAAACGCTAGGTCGTTAAAAATACACGCAAGTAAAATTGTTAATGATCAATGGTATCAAAAAGGTGATATTTTAATTTTCGTTGAAACGCGATTGAATAAAATAATTTTTGCAAAAACAGAATTAAGAGTTGATATATTAAAGCATATCATACACATCGAAAAAGATAATAATAAAAGTAGCTATATTGGCCAAGTTGATTTGATATGCTTAAAAATCGAAGAAACTGTCATAATTGGAGGTTACAAGTCTCCAAAAGTCAGTTATGAAAGTTTCACTACAAAATTAACAACTGCTATAGACTTTGTTTCAGAACATTATTCTCAAGTAGTTGTAATTGGTGATTTTAATATTGATATAAATGATAACACACGATCATTAGCTTTTACAACATTTATGTTACAATATAAATTAACATCGATGTTGCCTAAAGGTATTGCAACAACAGATTTTAATACTCAAATTGATGTAATTTTTTCAAACGTGAAAAAGTATTCTTGTGGAACATATGAAACATACTTTTCCGATCACAAACCAATATTTGTTCAAATATATAATGATTCCATTAAATCACATAATAAAAAAAAATTAATATCGTTGATGAAAATGAACAAATCATTGGAAGAGATACACTTTTCCAGACATTTTATCATTTAAGCCTTTATGAAAATACAGACCCATATTCTTTAAGTGAACAGTTATCTCAAGAATTGGAATGTATACACGTTTCTCCAGAATCTTGGGATGAAAAAAACTAGAAATCAACTAGAAATGATTAATATTAGTAATTATGGAGAAGATTTAAGCTATCTTTTAAGCATTCCAGATCCTCAATTAGATATAGAGAAAATTAGGAATCCTGGAGAGTACTTGACATCTGGACATATTAATTTATTTGGAGACTTGATCAATTCACAATTCCTACATTATCAACACCAAGATACTATGCTTTTACAGTTTCCTCACAGAATAAAAGAAATTTCAAAAGAAAAAGCAAATTTGCAAATTTTGTATAGTGGTCCTACAACTGCCACAAAACTTGAAGGTATAGGTCACTGGATATGTACGTACTATGACAGAACACAAGTTAACATTTATCACAGTCTGAACTGTGGCAAATTAAATAAACAACAACAATTATTTTTAAACAAGCTTTATCCATGGAAACCAGAAGTAAAATTTCATTTAGTACAAAAGCAGCCCAATCTTATAGATTGCGGTTTATATGCTATTGCATTTGCTACTTCTGTATGTTTTAAGGATAAACCTGAAAATTTACGTTATGATGAAAGTCAATTGAGAATATGGGTTGTAAAAATGCTCACAGAAAAAAATGGAACCATTCCCTTGAAGAAATATTCAAATCGTAATTTTTCTTATCTTAAGAAATATATAATTTTATTGTCAATCATGATAGTAGTCTAATATAAGATATGATATACATAAAAAACGGAAATTAATCGGTTACGTGATTTTACATGCAATTTAGAGTATTTTCTAAACGCAAATAATAGATGTTCATATATTTTTTTTATATTAACCTATATTTATAGTTTTTATTTGTAATCCATTTTTTTCTTGGTTTAAATATAAACAATTTAAGTATAGTTTTTAAACTTTGAATTGCATTTGAAGTGTAAATCGTGCCATATTCTGATGCTGCAATATGCATTAGATTCCATAAAAGCTTTTAAGCTATGCAATTTTATATGCGATTTGAAATATGTATAAAGGTTTTGTTAAATTCATCGGATTTATTATTATTATATTATGCTCTCCTTAGTGTTTAAGATTAATAGTTTCTTATTCAATTACATTAAAAGAATGATTAAAGCATACATTTCTTCGATTTGAATCGCATGTAAAGTATGAGTCAGACCTCATATAGTACGTATAGTACCTCACGTCGCACGTATTTCTAAATGTGACGAAGGATATATCCCTATTCCAAAAAAAGATTTCTTCTTTAATTTTTCCAAAATTTGAAACTAAAAATGAATATTGACATCTACGATTAAACTTTCCAAATCAAAAAATTATGAAATTATAGAGTATTTATTTAAAAATTTAAATCTTCTCTACTGGTTTACCTTCAATTTTTTTTATTTGTAGAAATTTCTTTATTCGTAAAAACAAAGCATTGCAAATTGATTCAGCATAATTGTTACGCATATACAAAAAAATAATAGTTACGTGTATTTCTTTTTTCCCAACTTAAACTTAGAACAATGCAAGAGCGAGCTTCATTTGTTTGTAATCAATAGATAATATATTTGTAAATGGCAGTTCGATTATATTCAGTCGCTAACTTTTTAAAAAACATATTTTTCTAATATTTGTAATTTTCACCTCTCGAGTAAAATATCTAAAGTTGCACCAAGATGACTAAAGCTGACCACACCGCTATACTGAAAAATATGATCTATTTATTGCGAAAAAAATTAAGCCTTTCTGTTTAGTTTTCCTAATTTTAAGTTACGGAAGAAGAAATATATGGAAAGATTAGATATACTTAATATCATAATAAAATGATGTCATTAATTAATTGAATCTATTGATTTTGTAGCATATTGTTGCTAAAATCAATAGTTCTTTTTAGAGTGTTATGCAGCCATTATTATAGTGAATATCTATCGACCAAATAGAAATAGTTGCTTTTAGATATAGTTCTCTACACTTGTAAGGACTTTCTCTATAACTTGAAATTATTTGTAAACTAAAATAATAAATACCAAGCCATATTTAAAATTCGTCAAACAACAATGTTATGGTTAATTCTACTATGATATTCGTATTCCTCTTTTAAATATACACCAACTTCATCTTTTGCAAATTTCTCTAAACATAATATTTGGACGTCATTAAATATTCTAATATTAATAATTTGAAAATATGAGAGAGGGTTTTATAAGACAAACCTTTCCTAGTGTTTCCTTTCTTGGTATTTTATATGTGTATATTTCAATTTGGGTATGGAAAGTTCTATGTATCTTTCGTAATCTGTATAATTTTTATATTCATCTCAAATGCCGTTCACATTACATATGAACGAATGCTCTGGTAAACAAGTAAATCCTAAGGTGCACCTTTCACCTTCCTTCAAGGAGGGTCCAAAGCACTTAAGAAAAAGCAATGCTTGACAAAAATAATCGATGCCCTAGATGTGTTATTGAAGTATATGATGTCCGAATCACCTGGGAAAATTATTCAATTACAAATTACTTTTACTCTAGATGTGCTTTTGACTTCGTGTAGTGGTCCGAAACACCTGAGTAAAAGCTATGATGCTGTATGAACCTGAGCTTATTAGCTAACTAACTTATTTAATGAATACAGATGCAGAAAAAAATTTAAAACACCAACTGACCTCGTATTTAGTAGGCAAGTACCGGTTTGTGAGTACCTCTTGGATGAGATAAGCCAATAAAAATAAACATTTTATTACTTTTAAAATATTTTGTTTCGAGAAAATCGTAACAAACAAAAATTTGATAGATTTAAAAGATTTAAAATATTTCAATATAATAGTACACTTGTTGCAAGTAATACTGTTTTTTGAATTTTAAATATGGCTGGATATATCTCCACATTATTATGGTTCATAAAACAGCTTAAACTGTAGTAAAAATCATGCCAACTTCAAAAACTCGTATTTCAAAACATTTATGTCTATTCCCTCGAAAGATATTATCTATGTAAGTATTAGCCACATTTCGAGAGCACATAATATACTTTAATTGGAAAACCTAATTATATATATTTTCTAAGGCTGTATACAATTCTAAAAGAAAAATCTTGACTTCACCAAAAATACACTCTAAATTTAGAATAATAAATTTATTCAAATTTTAAAATTCATACAAATATTTTTTTTGAAACCTTAATATTTTATATACTAATCGAATAATTAAAATAAAAAAGGTGAAGCATATTTAAAAGCACCATTTTTTATAAAAGATTCCTTATATATATATTAATTATTTATTTATTCATATACATGTATACAGAGAAGTTTCTCATAAAATTCCATACAAATGCAATACAAAGAAACAATCTGACCTGCATCACAGACCCACCTGCGTAAAAATGGTTCGACTTGAGTTCGACTTGATGATGTCTTGAATTCGTATCCAAGACATCAATGTCTGGCTTCGTCTCAAAACTAAGACGAAACGGCGTTTACTTGTCTCAAGATGAGCCTTCTCTTGGCGAAGACGGCGTACTTTTTTGGACTCAAAAATGAAATTGTTAACAGATGCGAAGGATTAAAATATTTATGAATAAAAAGTGGGTAGTTATTGAATTATTAATTTTACATTCAAAAATTCAGAATCCGTGGGTCTGAATGAGTATATATATATATAATATAATATATGTATGTATACATAAGGCGATATATGTATGTATGTTCTCTATGGACTCCGAAACGACTGGACATACTTTTATACAATTTTCAGGCAATCTTTAGATTGGCCTAGCGGGTGATCCTGTGACGTTTAGTAGCAATCGGATGGGCGGAAAAGGGTTAATTTATTTCAACTAACGTCCAGCGAAGCGGAGCAAGTTTGCTAGTATTGTATACAAATATACAAAATTGTTATTCATTAACAAAGATTAACTTTTATTACTGTCAGAATGACCCTTTTTGTCAGTGGAAGGTATACTCGAAGTTATAAACCGCTTCTCTTGGAGTTATAAAATTCTACTGAAGACATAAATATACGTCTTTAAGACGTAGAAACTTGTCTCAAAGACATAAATTGAAGTCTGGCTCCACCTCAAAAACATGACATGCTGAAGTCGAAATTTTCGGCTTCAACATGTGTTGATTGGGGGCCGTTCAAGTCAAAACCAAGTCGAAGAATTTTTACACGGGCATTTAGCTTATTTCATCGATTTTATTTTGAAATTCTCAATCCATGTTTCATATATCAAAACAACTTTATTCCATTCTTAAGGATAGAAACCAGACAGTCACAGTAGACGGTATATTACTATATTACTATTTAATTTGATACTATCTTATTCTTTAATTATTTTACTTTAATAAATAAATCATCAGTTTACCCACATATTTAAAAGTCTAATGTAAACTAGCCTATTTGAAACAAATTAAATATTCAAAGTATTGCCTTATGGATCTTTTTAAGTAAATATGAAAATGTAATCTCTAACAGTAAAAGTCTCTTTTGAAAAACAATAAACATCAATATTCATTATTTTTATTTCTATACGATAGCAAATATTAAGATTAAGACCCTGCTCTGAAATACAGTTTCAATTCTTAAAATGCATGTCAGATTATTTCTCTGTCTTATAATATTATCCAATTTCGTTGGCTAGATGTTAAAAATGTTTTTTCTCTAATTTTGGAAAAAAAGTTTTATTGAAGTTTAAAATATTTAAAAAATAACAACAAAGACCCTTCACATTACAAATTTTAATTTAAGTCCTTTGACACATTTAAAATGCAAATTCGTTCCAAGAAATGGGATATTCATTTCAATAACCAGAAAAACTTGTTTCACAATATTGAACTGAATTTCTCACTCTTGGTGGACACCATGTCTCCCGAAAATGGAATACAAGACGTGAAAATTTGATTATAAAAAGGTTAGAAAATGAAATTTTCGTTCAATTATAGGATATCTCAAGCACATTCAGTATATTTTTCAACCGCATAAGAACATAAGTATGTGCTTACGTTTATAAATTTTAATACCAGGGACTGGTACTCCTCATAAATCAAGAGCTGTAGAAAAAATACTTCCAAATTGTACCTTAATAATTAGGAATAATTATAATTATATCATGTGGAAAAAAAGTTTTGAAATTTAAATAACCTATTCTTGCATAGTTTCTCTCATTATAATAGTTTCTAATACAATAAATTATTAAGATCATCCTTTCATTCAGACAATGCGAGATAATTTGAATGATATATTACTAATAATCTTGTATTCCAAAAAAACAACATTCAACTAAAGAAACTTCATAAAACTACGAAATTATGAAAACAACAGTTCAGTTGCTTTAAATATGCAATTGAAAACTTCTCGTAGTATAAGTATATATAGCTTTATAATCATTGATTTTATTTTAAATATTTTTTACTTAAAATCAAACTTGAAAATAAGATAGAAAATATCTTCGTTCGAAGAAATAAGTGGAATTATATTAAGTTAGATTAAGTTAGGTTAGGTTAAGGTAAGTTAGGTTAAGTTCTTTCAAGGTAAGTTAAGTTTGATGTATAATAACATTAATGTTCTAGTTTTTCAGGAAAAATATTGCAGAAATCAACATTGAATAATTTTAACTAATAAAGGGAGGACCAGATATGGTTTTTTATTTTGTTTCAAATAGTATATATTTTTTAATGCAATTATTAGGGGAATGTAAATTTCCATGTAAATTTCTTGAACGATTTACAATCAATTTTCTTAAACTTGTTAGACTCATTAGTCTAGTAGCAATAACCTTTCATTACAAAATTAAAAATCGAAAGAAAAAAATCATGTCTGGTCCTCCCATTATAAACTCAAAACTCTTTATAATTTAATCATTAAATTTGAAAAAATGACATAAAACGAGGTATTCTCTACTTTCTTCGTTTTTATTCTCTCATTTTGGCAAAATTTTAAAATTGTTTATAAACTGCGTCATACAGTATTACACAATTTTTAAAATCAGTCTCATCCTCCCTTTTTATTAAAACTCTTTTCTATTATGTTATCCATATATATCGTAATGTTATACAAAATTTAGTATTTTTCAACAATGTGAATATAATATATACATTGAAA
>JAWWLR010000034.1:11129441-11140969 GCA_035041075.1 Acraspis erinacei | reverse complement strand
TTTCACCATCATCATTATGATGATGATGATGATCATCATCATCATCGCCATCGTCATCATCATGATTCAACTGAGTTTCAGCATTATTATCATGCGCTGAATTAGAAAGCGTAGGAACATTCACCTTGGTGGACCACTGTTGTCTAGTCATTTGTTGTGTAGAAGCTCCATCCATCCCCCATTTTCCAATCAGTATCAACTTTTGAGTCTGTAATTTCTCAAGTTTGTCCTCGCCAAAATCCATGAGTATTATTTTATTCGTATGTGCCAATAGAGAAATTAAATTTCCACTTGCTCCTGTTTCAGATTCTTAGATATGTTCCGGATAACAATCATTTTTGGCCATTTGAATTATAGGGTAAGGCGGATGCAGCTTACTACCATGCAGATGCAAATTATGGAGCCTCATCTTCTCATACTTCCTCTTCGTTAAACCTAGATCTATGTACATAGCCAATAATCTGTCTTCATTACTGACTTCATTCTCAATTATTATTTCATCCGTTGAAGAATCGCAAGCATGTGGATGATTAACCAATTTTAGTGCTCTAGATAACTATTCTCCCCTGTAATTCAGAGCAATTTCATTCACTCGTCTGCATTTCGTCTTTTCGGATCCTTCTTCGAAACTTAAACAACAAATTCAATTTGTAAAAATTCAGTATTTTTCCTCATAAAAGCACTTTTTTCCTACGAAACTTTGACCGTTTTCTATTATACTGCGGCAAAAAGCTGTCTATCAATTTGCGTTTTATTTCTATTATCTGGACATCAGAGACGAAGCTTGAAGATTTGATGCTGTCTGTGATCATGTCTAATTTGCTTTTTCTTCCCTGTAATTCCTCATCATTCATAATAACAAATTTTTCACTTTATACTCCATGTTATGGGTAAACCGACAATAAAGATATGTGACCGAGATAGAATGCCATTTGCTTTTAGTAGAACTTCTTAGTATCACCAAAACAGAAACAAATGACACAACAATTCAAGAGAAAACAAAGTACAGTCAGTTCCACGTTGATTCATTTGTTCGTAAAAGGTGCAAAATAGAAACAAATGACAGAAGGTTCAAAAATTGTTTTCGTAGAATAACATATTCAAGCGAATCTTCCACTTGCATAGGCTTATAGGTATAGATCATACAAAGGTAAAATTAACGAAGTAAAAAATATTAAAAATGCCCAAAAGTACCAAAAAATATATTAATAAATGCCAAACAAAGAACGTCTTTCATGGTTGAAATTTTGATGCTTGGTAGAGAAGCTGGAATATTGCCATGGAATACGTTTTTATATTCATATAGCCAATTGCAGCAAAACTAAAAAAAGTGAATTTGATTGTATGACTTTGTTTATAACAATGATAAATGTTGTTGGATAAAAGTCAGTTGTGCACAAATTCTATTATTTAAATGACAAGAAATGATTCCGCATAAAAGACCAATTTTCTATGCATATAAATGCTAAATAAGTGAATGTGTTTATAAAAATTATTTATACAAATTGACAAATGTTGTTTCATGGAACTCTACTGTGTAATATTCTTGTCCTTCAGATTAAGATAAACGATTCCACAGAAACGAATATTATTCGAAGCATAGATATGACAAATAAGTGAATTTGTTTATAAAAATTGTTTAAACTATTAACTATAATTGCTATTTGGTGCTTGTTCGGAAATACAAATTGAATCTTCCCATTTTTATAACAAAATTTATGTCAGTAATACATTCGAAATACGAAAATGCAGCAGTTAACAGTTATATCCATTAATTTGTTTATAAAAATTACCAAAATACAGGATATTTATCTACAAGTTACATTTTTATTAAGAAAAGTAACTTTACTAACATTACTAACTACTAACTAACCTTTGTGAAGAAATATCGATGAATTGGAGTAAGTAAATATCGCAAATATAGCCAATTGCAAATTTTAAGTTAAATAACAAATTCAAAAAACGTGCACCTATACATTAAAGTACGAATCTTCATGAGCATTAAAAAAAAGCTCTTTCCCACTGTGCGGCGTGAGATGTAGAGTCGCGGAATAGAAGACTTAAGATGCATGCTTTTGTTTATGTGTATAAATTTACGTGTCCCGATATCAAGGGATCTGAGCTCATGCTTCTTCCATGGAACCACTCCAAATGAATAGAGTACTACCGGGATGACAAGCATGTTAGTTGCAGATCTGCTTCGGAGAGTATCCTTTATAGATGTCACATCCTGAATGCGGCTCTGTGGTACGCCCAGGTACGTATAAGTCTCTCCAGCGCAAAGGTGTCGCATGGAGCTTCTATCGACGAGCTCAGGGTCTTCAGACATGCCATTAAGTTTTTCTCGCATTGTTGGCCGACCCATTGTCGGGAGCCATGATCGTTCTATTGCTTTGAACCGCACTTACTACAACTATTTTTGGTGTTATCATTTTTGTTCCCATGAGAAGGTAGGGAAAAGGGTTCGTCCATCCTTGTAGAGTCCCGCATACAAGGATAAGGCTGTGTACCCTGAGAGGTCGTCCGGTATCTCAGATTCACCATTCTATACACCTCACCTAGGTGTCATTTACCTTTCGGCACGGTTTTCACTCCTCCCCTTGTGGGTTAATTCCTTCGGGACCACCCCTGGACAATTTTCCAGTAAAATTGTGAAAATTTTGTAATATTGCGTTATTATATTCGTTACTTAAATTATATATTGTCAGTATCATATTTCAAGATTCTTTCGTTTTTTATGTTCAAACCCAAGTTTTGAAAATTTTATTACTAAAAAAAATATCTCACCCAAGTTTTGAAAATTGCACAATATGTAGAACCTTATGTTGCCGCAAATTTTAGAGACTACCTGATTTAAAAAATGACTTTTTTAACAAAACCAAAAATTACCATAGCTATAGAATTTACGAAATTAAAAAAAAAAAAATTACGAAAATGAACATTTCAAGCTATACAACGCAACTAAAAAAAAAGTCAAGAAAAGAAAAATGTTGGTTTTTGGAATACCAACTTGTTCAGTTTCATTTAAGAATCGAAAATTCAAGTTTTGACAGCGTACACTGTAATGTAAAATTCAAACATTACATTTTGTTATTCAACAATTTCACAGTTCAATGCATTTGAGCCGTCCCCCACCCCCCTTCCCTCCGCAATCGAAGTTTCGTTAGACTGTTGTTGTAACTAGAGTCTCGACCATAGACGTTTGGAGATACCATTTGTGTAAATTATTAGGAGATAATGCAATAGAGTACCATAACTGCACTGTAGAACGGGATGCTATAGAAAACTCACTTGACTTGCTATTGAGGTTAGGGATACAATTTAGAAGTTAAAATCAGTCAGGCGGCAGTGTAGACCACATGTATAACTTTTTAAATTGTAAAAATGAAACTGGAAAGAACCTTCGGTTATTACCTGTTTTGCTCTGGGTTCAAACGCTAACCAGTTGCTGCATCAACCCATGCATTTATGAGTAATTCAGAAGGAGGAAAAGTCCTCGGGACATGTAAAACGCATTTAAACCACAGAGCTTCATTCACTATTGATTTAAAATGAATGTGAACCCAGTTAATTTGGGCCCGAAATAAGTTTACTTTCTTTTGAAAAATTGTATGTATCAAAGTCATAAGAGAAGTAAGATCACAAATCAAAATTAGATTTTCAACATCATCCTTAATGGCTTATTGAAAACCATTATATAACATCAAAATACAACAGAACGAGAAATATTATTCTACCCAAACAATCTCTCACTGTTTTCTTACTCCCTTTTCTCATTGTCCTAATATTGAAATTGTACTCACTCCAGGATCTAATGATTTTGACCCTGAGTTAGAAGAACGCTAATCTCACGTAAACTTTTTTTTTAATTTCAAGTTATTCGAGCTAACAATAACTTAACAGTCCATCAAGATCTCTAACGATAATTGCAGTACAAAACGTCTATATTCTATTTTACAGCAGTAAAGATTAGTATTCACTTCCTAGTACTAACTAACCTCTTTTTCAATAATTCCTAAAACCAAATTGGCAATTTCAAGAGAAAGTCGCGACATCAAAGTGATTTTAATTATCAAGGCAGTTAGTACGTACGAAAGGAAATGATTAAAAATGTGATTTGAGAAATGTGATAATCAATAACATCACAACATAATACGTCAGTACTCTTTGATTTTTTTAGTCTTTCGCAAAAGAGAATTCGAATCGTGGATATCCATCGTTTTTGATGATAAAATAAAGACGGAAGTATCGTTTCACTCAACTCGCATTCAGCATCGACCATCTCCGTATGAAATTGTTAGAGCAATGCGCTAGTAAAACCATTATATGTAGAAATAATATAATATACGAATAAGAAAAGCGAGTAATATGCTATGGTTTCATTACTGTTAAGAATTAGGATAACTTCATATTCTATGCGATTTAGTTAACACGTAGAAGTTTGAAAAGAAATGAAAATCTTTTAAAATTTGTTCTTACAAAAAGTTATAGGAGCCTAAATTACATCATGAACTGTAATATAAATACTGGAGCGTTGATTTTTGAGGAAATGTTTCGAAAAATAATAGGTTATTTGTTTCTCCTATAAAAATTGCTAAGTGGAGTTAGCCATTGATATTATATCTTGCTTCAAATTAAGGTATAATAAAAAGAGCACGTTCAAATGAAACCTAATGTTCAGTGAGAACTATTTTTATGACACTAATTTATCAAAAAAATCTATCAATTACGCTAATAAAAATTTTCCGAACATCTTCTTTCTCCAACGAAGATTTATCAATTGTCTTGATGATGTATAAATAGAACTTATTCAAAATGGCTATTGAATGATATGTGTAAGATTTGTACTGATGAATATTATAATTTCACTGATTCAAATTCATAAAGTAAAAAATTTACGCATGTAATTCATGCATAACTTTTTTCCCCCATTAAAGTTTTATTAATATTATATTAATTAAACATTACAAACTAATATTAAACTTAGAAATTCCCACCTTTAATCCTGAAGGAGATATTAGACATAAAAAACTGCACTCCATTCAACTCCCTAAATTTCTTAACAAATACACCTTACTCCTATTCGGGGGAAAAAATAAAAAAAAAATTTTAACTTCTAACTAAATGCAAACCTTTCATGTATATAAGTTTTTTCTTTTAACCCCGAAACCAAAGAAACTGTCTGATTAAAATTTTCTTTGATACATTAAAGTAATTTATACTTTATATTTGTATCAAAATTAGAATTATTAATAACTTTTTCAACTAATTTCAGAAAAATTAAAATATATTTCTGAAAATTGAACTCAGATAATCATTCAACAACACCAAAAAAGCGTATAAAAATTACATAATTAAAATAAAGGTATTTCAGAAATAACTAAAATTTTATTATAAAAATTTATGTTACTCAATTGAAAAAAATAATTTTCAATATGTATGTAATTTAAAATTGTAAATAAAATTAATCAGCTAATAATTAATTAATGACTTAATAAAATTAAAAAAAATAAACAATTATGTTTATCAATTAAAAAATTATGTAACTGGAATAGGTGTATTTTTAATATAAATAAACTGTCATTACACAAATCATATGTAACATTCAATTACATAACCTTAAAGCGAATAACCTGTTTATGTTACTTGATCGAGGTAAATTAAAATTAAATTTTTATGTTATTAAATATTGTACAAAAGTTAATCAGAGAATAAGTAATTAAACAGTTTACAACCTAAAAATCACTAAAGAATTATTTTCAGTGAATCATTCAAATAATTTTATAACCAATATTAAATTAAATAAACATTAAGTAAATAATAAATTCATCTTAATTAACAGAAATTAAATTTGCATTTTTATGCAATTTAATATAATTAAAAAATCAGGTAATAATTAATTAATGTACCATTAATTTAAAAAGGATTAAACTATAATTTTCATTTAGACATTGAAATAATTTTTATGATGCTTTTCATTTTTTATTTTCGCTTTCATTTCTAAAAATTTGAATGATTATTATCCTTTTAAACTAATTTCATAAATTTTTTTAACAAAAACCAATTTTATTATAGAAATAATTGCCAATATTTAATTACATAACCTTAATATAAATTAAAATTCATGTGACTAAATTTAAAGGAATTTATATTCTGTTAAAAAAAAATGAAACAATCAATAGTTCGTTAATCAATTCATAATAAAAAAAATAGTAATAAATTATTTTTGCAATGAAACATCAAAATAATATGTACCCTACATTTTGATAAATATTTTAAACTTTATTAATCTTCTAAAATAATTCCATAGATACTTTAAACATATTGAGATATGTTTTTGAAGATGGAATTCAGATAATTATTTCATAACATCTAAGGCATTTTTCAAATTATGAAATTTGAATGGGCAAAATTATATAAATATAAATAACCTTTTATTATACAAATCGTATCTTATGTTGAATAACATAACCTCAAAGCAAATAATAAATTTATTTTCTTAGTTAAAAAGTATTAAACTTTAATCTTTATGTAATTTAATATTTTGAAAAAATTAACCAGCTAATAATAATTAAACAATCAATAAAATAAAAAGAATTTAAAAAATTATTTTCATTAAGTCATTCAAATAATTTTTATTATCTCTTACTTCGAGTTAGTAATCAACTAATAACTGATTCGTCAGTTTATAAGATAAAAAAGATCGAAGAAATATTGACGTTAAAAAATATAAATGATTCTTATTTGATATTTTTCTTGACACTCAAAATTGCATTTCTAACAAATTTTATTGATTGTTTGAGTACATTTTAAATGAATTAGAGGAAAAATGGAAATATATGTACAAGTAATTTAAAAAAATGAATTGAGTTAGTCACGCATTGTGATTGTATTGAAGGAGAAATAATCAAACTCAGAAAATACATCAATTTTACTTTATAAGGAGTCAAAAAGAAGTGTTTTTTTTTTAAATTACGAAGTATGATTTTCATTAATTATTTTAAAAAACGATGCTTTAGTTTTGCAGCTTTTATACAACTTTTGAAGATAGAATAAAAAATTTCTGTTAATATTAAAAAAAGCTTAAGCAAATTTTAAAAATGGTATAAAATAGAAGCATTTATATCACATAACTAATTAGGAATTTTTGTTTACTTTTAGCCTGAAATTCTAATGTTTCATACTTTTTTCACTTCAGAAAAAGATTTTGAAACTTGCAAAGTTTCAACAATAGAATTGACGAACTTGTCTTTTTCCTTTTTTTAAATTTTTTATAAAATGTTCAATATTAAAGAGTGATGTTTTGAATAATTTTGTCAATTAAAACAAACATTTTTTTGTAGAAAGATCACCTCTTGTATTTCAGGAAACAATGTCGTAAATAAAAAATAAAGTATACTAAAGTTTCGAGCTGGAGACTTTTCATAATCAACTACACTTTAGTTTCGAAAACCTGGCTTATTCAAAATTTTTAATTGCAATAAGTAGATTACCGATTTCGAAATTCTGACAAAATTTCTGGAATGTGCAGTTCATCATGCCTGAAATACTTTAGAAAAATTTAATTCCATCTTTATCGTTCCAGAGTTAAGTTGACAGTCTGAATCTGTATCTAATAGTGGCTCTATTCCCGTAGTTACTCCTACCGGAAGTTCTGATGCACCTGAAAAGTCTCCAACTCCTGTGAGGTCCAGGTCTAGGTCTCCTCGTCCCAGAAATAGTTGTTCTGAAAAGGCTTCTTCTTCAAAGCCTCCTCTTAATGCCAGGTTGACGATTCCACTTAAATGTCTTCCTTCTCACAGTGGACCTGCACATAATATTGATCAGCTTCCATATATTCGTCTAATTCCCATAACGGCTTCGAAACGGATCTTCAAACTCAGAAGATACACTTTTCCTGTCGATACAAAAATGAAATTGAGAAGTGGAAAAAGTATCTTTGAGCCTCTGCCAACTCATGAACAAATTGTGATAGCAACATCCAATGGCGACGTATTCGCAATCTTGGAGAATTCGAATTGCCTTGCTGGAATGTACATCCGTTTAAACTCACGTAGTCAACGGGCAAAAATAAACATAGAAACAGGATTTGTTACCGCACTAACTCAAGATGAACTCAGTGACACTCCAGTGAGTTGCCTATCTCCAATCAGAAAACATTTTAAAATAAAACTCGAAAAACCCAAGTAAACCGCAATCCTTCTTGCATTATTAATATCATAATATATGTAAACTTTACTCTTTCTGAATTGAAATAAAGTCTACTTTCTATTGAAAAAATTGTATGTACATACTAAACTCATAAGAAAAAAAAAGAGAAATCAAAATTAGATTTACAAATACCTTGTCATGAGCTGATTTGAAACGAATATTGCAAGAGCAACAGCAACATATAAGAGGAATAAAAAGGAAATTCAACCTTAACCACCCTCTTAATCTTTAATCATTCCATCTCCATATCTTTATGCTGGTAGCAACGGACAGGTTTTGAAGCCAATTTTTAGTCTAATTTCTATTATTTAAATAAATTTAGTTAAAATATGGTTAACGTGGCGGACGCTTATATCCCGCTGCTGTCACTTCTTTGCCCTCAGTTTGACGCAATGGGTAATACATCTGAATTTAAATTCAAGGAAATTTCTTCAAATTGTTCGCTACCCGACATATGAATTACAGAAAGATGACTTAAGCTTCGGTTTCTAAAAATATTATCATGGAAAAATATTTTCTTCATTATATTATATTTTAGAATGTTTTCAATTTTTAATGCTCGCACTGTGCTCTACAAAAAAAATTAATGCATTGCAACATGTAGCTTTTTCTAAATTATATAACTTTTCGGTTGTGCTATAGGATTATTGGTTTAAAATTCCAAAATTTCCGATATTAAACAAAATGATCAAAAATGTATGTAGCTCGTAAATTTTCATGAAAGTCAATACGAGGGAATTTTTATCATGAAATATAAATTGTGACATACGAATTTAAGTTTGATCTTTCAAAATTTTAAAAATCGAACTTTGAAAATTTTTGTGTCAAATGTAAAAAATGGTAAAAAGCTCCTGAATTATCGAAATAGTACTAAACGGTTAGATTTGTCTGCGTCAGTATGAGGTTTTTTTAAAATTTTATATTGAAAATATTGAACATTATCAATTATCAAAGTAAGAATTGTAGGTCGAAATATAAGAATTCAAAAGAGAAATTGAAATTTCGTATCTTGAAATACAATTATGTGTTCAAAATTGAAGATTTCAAAAGAATGACTCAAGTATCGTAAACTTTATTATATTGTGTTGTTTCTTATGAATGTCAGTACGAGCAAGATTTTTCAGCCACAAAACATTAATTTTATAATGAATTTCTAATAAATTAGTACAACTTTCACCCAAGTAATTGAATTTTAAAACAGAACAGATGGATTGTCATAAAAAAGACGAGTTCTCAATGATCTGATACGATGCAAATTTCCAGAATTTCGAGTAAAAATGTTAAATCTTCAAGAAAATAGATTAATTATTAACCAAATCATTGAATTTCTAACCAATCAGATGAATTTTGAACCTAGAAAAGTGAATTCTACCACAAAATAAGCTTTTTCAAGGCAAATTATTTTTTACTAGAAACGAAGATTTGGGAGTAATTCTGATACAAAAAAGAAGATTTCTCAATAATTGAAAACACTTCAAATTTCCTAGATTTCGAATCCAAATGTGAAATTTTCAAGAAAATGGATTAATTATAAACGGAATAGTTGAATTTTAACCAAGAAAATCAAGTTTCTACCAAACAATAGGAATTTTCAACTCATGGGATTAATTTTTTTTACAAGAAAAGATTATATTTAGAATTACACCATTTTTTTAACAAAAAATTGAATAGTTAACTTTGTTGTTAAAACAAGGATTTTCAAATAAATAAAAAATTACTTTTGAAATTAATTTTTAATAAATTAGTATAATTTTCACACATTTATTTGCGTTTTTAACCAATCAGATGAATTATTACGGAAGAAGAAGTTTCTACCAAAAATACGAATTATTCACTCAAATGATAACTTTTTCACAATGAAAGAAGTTTTTTTCATAAATACACAAATTTTAGTCAAAAAATGAATAAATAAATTTATAGATAAAAATTTTATTTTCCAAAAACAAAACAATGACTTTTTTCATCAATTTTCAATAAATTGGCACAAGTTTAAACCAAGTAGTTGTATTTGAAAACAGAGAATATGGATTTTCGATAAAAGTGACGAATTCTCAATAATTTGAAAAGCTTCAAATTTCCAAAATTGCAAGTGAAGATGTTAAATTTTAAAGAAAATAGACAAACAAAACATTAATTTTTTCATCAAATTTCAATAAATTAGTGGAAGCTTCACCCAAGTAGTTTAATTTTAAAACAGAAAAGATGGATTCTAATCCAAAAAATTCATTTACAAATGCCGCAAACATTATTTGTAAAAATTAGACGAGAAACAACTATATTGCTTATAACTTTGAGGAATCTATCTAAAAATTATGGAAAAAGATTGAACATTATTTACTAAAGTATAATTGATAATAAGTTTAATAAACTTTAAAAATGTTATGATTTTAATTGAAAAATAAATGTTAGAATGCAGAATTCAAAAAAAGTTTAATTTTTCATATTTTAGAAATGAATGTTTAATTTTTTTAGGTTATAATTTCTGAACAAAACGAAAACAAAATTTCGCGAGTTTGAGCGCACGTAGATCGCGCAACTATTCGTTCTTGCGCTTCGCGCTCGATGATATATTTATCTCATGCTTCGCGCTCGATAATGTATTTAAGTCGCACTGCAAGCTCGGTCTTTGTGCCCAGACTTTTTAAAACTAAATTTCAAAGCATTGAATACATTAACGTGATGATTGTGAATTCTCTTTTGTTAAAGCTTCTTCTGCTTTACCGTACACATTCTTATCACGTATCTCGTGCTTCGCATTCGAGTTTGTCCCTGACATTGTATTTCATGTCCATAAATGTATATTGTTATAATTTATAACATGCTCTGGTATTAAAACAGATGTAGTTTCATTGTCTCGTTAAAAAAAATTGCACTTTTAAAGAAAAATGTTGGTAGTAAACATTTGATCACAACTTCTGTATTTTTTTTTCATCGACCTAATTTGCTCATTTCCTATATTCTTTTCACGATTTAAACGTTAAATAATCAGTCCAGAAGACAGCCTTATCGTTTTTAACTTCTAAATTACATCTCTAACAAGAGTGAATCAGACTTTGTCAACCGAATTGTCTACCGCATCGTGTTCTAAATCATACTTCTGGTGCCCGATTGCTTTATCTCCTAATAATTCACTAATAAAGTATTTGACAGCGTCTTGAGTGGAGAGTCTAGTCACAACAAAAGTCCCACGAGACTTAGATTAATAAGGCGGGAGGTGGCTGGTGTTTTATGCTGTGAATCTCACCAACCTTTAGCAGCTTGGTGTTAGATGCGAGTTCATTTTCGTGTGTTCTTTGGAATTTTGTAAACCCTAAACT
>JAWWLR010000034.1:10981957-10992895 GCA_035041075.1 Acraspis erinacei | reverse complement strand
CTTAATTCTAGACCTCGCTGTGCATATATATTAGGGGGCGGCTATATTATTATAAAAATACCGAAAATGTTAAAAATATTTATATATCGATATATATATATATATATATATATATATATATATATATATTCTACGTACTATTTTTTAAATAAAATTCTAAACAAACTAATTACTTTTTTCTATTTCCTAATAATAAAAGTCATATAAATATACATTTATAATATTAAAAACCTAAATGTGCAAGCGATATGTGACACATATGAGACCCACGTTATGATTATCATAACATGCGAGCGACATGCGCATCAATTGATGACACGTATGTATCATCAGGTGAGGGCACATTGTGCGGATTGATCCGCACATATGGGTGCGATTACGCCATCATGTTGTGAGCATTTTTTTATCTGGGTATATTAAAACCAGTTCAATTCTTGCGTCAGCATCCTCGGCCGATCCGCAGCTGAGTCCGCTCCAATGGTAGGTTAGTGCAGTTTGAGATTGTTAAGTTTTACACCCATTTCCTCTAAACTGACTAGCTTTTTCTGATTAAAATTTTTTGGTCTTGAATCAGGAATACTTCAGCTCGGGAGTGTACTTTTCTTCTATCTTAATATGGTGATTTCGATTTTACAGCATGTTTTTTCGTTCTCCTGTAAAGCTACCATAATGTCCCTTATCACCTTTTGGACTCCTAGCCTTTATGTACGTATGCCAAAATCAAATAAGGCTTAGCTTGATTATTTTTACCTTATGCACATAATTGGAAGATTTTCAAAATCAAATACATTCATCCCTAAGCATTTTACCTCGTAAAGAATTTTCGTGGTAACAATGCGTTTATGATAAATATTTATTTTATGAACAATCAACGAAGCTGGCCATTGTAAGTCGATTTGTATATAATTCATTAGCATTTCCCGTTTCTGTGAAAAGACATCAACCATTTTTAAATAATGAATAAGGAGTCTGAAAAATATAAGAAAGTGAGGGAAAACCAATATGGACGTCGCTTTACGAGACGCGGTTTGTACGTATTTCGTACCACGAAGTTGCCGGACCATAGCTTCTTAGATCATAGCATTAGATCATGGATCTTTGTTCAGGATAGCAATCTCGCTGACGCGAGCCAGTTCATCCCCTCTTTAGAAGTTTTTGCGCACGCAATCACTCTGCTTTTACGTAACCACATATCTGATATATGTAACCCCTTCGCCCTGGAATTTGCTGGAGTCGCTCAATGACGTATCGCTCAAATCATTCTCCCGTTCTAAGTGAGTTAAACATATAATTAATTAAATTAAACTGAACCGTTTCAGTATGAAGTATTACAAAATACAATCATGGTAAAAAGTTTATTTTGTTATTGTATACTTTTTTCTTGAATCTCGTTAGAAGATTATGATTCTAAGTATGTAGATTAACACATACTCAGTGGACTAGCAATTGGAGGAACACAACAAATTCATTAAATCTACCCTTGGAACTTCTAATTTTACAAACTTTGAAAAAAATTATATGAATATCAATTGTTACAAAAGAGTTTTATGCAAAGCCGGTGTTAATGGAAAATTTATTCTCGACATCTTTATCCAAGCTTTATACAAGAAAAGTATGTAATTTAATAAAGCGTGCAGGTTTTCATGAAGAAATTAAAATCGTTGGGCCATCTGAAATAGAAAAATCAAAAACTTTAAGTTTAAGTATGACAATGGCTATGTCCCCTATAACTTTTTTTTAATATACGTGCAGAAATAACAAAATGACGGTCAAAAAACGAAAAACGAGGTTTTTCACCGTTTTTCGTAAAATAAGTCTGGTAAAAATCAAAATTTTATAATATTTTTTTTCGGGATATAACCATTGTCTTGCTCAACCTAAAAACTTTTTGATTTTTCGGTTTCAGATTGCCCAGTTCCGATAATTTTTCAACAAGCTGGGACCTACCTACTTTCCGTGGAGTTGCGTTTGACTGACGTATTTGTGTATGAAAAGTGTATAAAGTGGATAACAAATTTTTTTAAATGTATTTTCAGAGCGCATTTACAAAGCTTAACCAATTCTACAACAATATCTTTATTAATAATCCCATAAGACATTCACAAATGTAACTTTTTTTTAAACCCCTTAAGTAGCCAGAAATAGCCAAAAGAACAAATAAGAAGGATGTAGCAGACAGATTCCCCTTCCGGGGAATCTTAGCGAAGATCCCCGCAGGATCTACAGCGAGAATGTTCGACAAGAGAATTCCACATAAGATCCTAGCAAGATCTTTGTTTGAAATCTTGCTAACGCTACAATACAAGACCACCCTCAATATAATGGAAATATTTATTGGAATATTTCTTAATTTTAATAATATGTGTCATTGCACAACAGAAGGCACCCTGCAGGTCATTGATCCATAGTATTTTAGGAGATATTTACGGTTTTGTGAACAAAGATCTAAATTATCAATTTTTGGATTATTCTGGGAAATCATAAGCTAAATCTATGCTTGATCTTTTTAAGTTATATACATATGTATATGTCCCGAAAGTGACTGAAAGTGAGCATTTTTACATGTATTTTAACATTTATACTTTCGAAATTCCAACTTCAGAAGTGCCCCGGGGACTCGTTTTTAACTCAGGGGGTTCTTTCTGGGCTCAAAATGTCGAAAATTAATCTGGCATTTGACCCTGCATACAACTATAATAAAATTTTTTTTGAATGATCTAAAAGAACATCAATGCTGTACATAAATTGTAATTGAATATTAGTTCAAGCAAATGTATGTACTTATTCAAGTTTTGTTGTTGGAAAAAGATGAAGCGTAAATATAAATTTAAGTAATCATCTCTTATTATTAACAATTTAGACTGCTTAATGAATTATTTACATAATTTGAAATATAAACAAAAATTCTGTACGAATATGTAATTATTTAAAAAAAAAAATTATTTCACAATTTGTCAGTTTTAGCGTATAAGCGAAACTCTATACACATTCAAAATACATTTTTGAAAGTTACAATTAAACTCTTGCTCATCAAATTCAACAAAAAAGTGAAAATAAAATGTGTGTAGTTAGTATTAAATCTAACAAATAAATTAGGTACCTATGAGGAAATTACAGACTTCAATTAAGAAAATTAAGTTTGAATTTTAAACCTGAAAATATTAATTACGGGTTGATGCAATTTTCTATACAACAATGTTTTTTAAAATTAAAATTTGAATTTCGGAAACTCTTTTAATTTAAAATACTAATTATTTTTTAAATCTGCATGATAAAATGTATAACAATTTTGTATACATTGTTCACTATTAAAAATAATGAAAATAATTATAAAAAATATATTTATTATATTATTATATTATTATATTATATAATGTAAAAACTTCTGCTGAAGACGACTTCAAGCGCATCCACAGTCGCTTCAGCCTATGTTAATAAGAGGTATTGTATTTTTTAAATTTGTTAACGCTGAAAAAAACTATAGTAATTATTCCTTGACCTGCTCACAGAAAATTTAACGTAAAATCTGAAGTTTAATAAATGAAAGGTTCATCTTACTGTTTTTTTCAAGTTTTGTTGCATGATTCGGAAGGGATACTCTCTGGATATTATAAGGGTAGGCTGTAGCGGATCCTTTCGGTTCTTACGGTCGTTCAGGGTAGTCTGGCTCTTTGTTAATATTATTAACTCTTTACCTATCAGTTGTCGATAGCCAGGGCCCTTTTAATATGGACTTACACAAATGAATACCTAGTTTTTGTGTAATATTATTCTTCACATGGTTTTCAAAGCTGCACGTACATTAGACGTGTACATTAAAAATTTTGAAAGATAGTTGTGATCATCCGCGTTAAAAGTGCTCTTCTGACCGCTTCCAGTGTAGGCGGTATTATCGTTTTTTGAAGTCGGGGCAAAACAATTATTTTCGGTTTAAGTAGTGGATGATAATAGGACCCGTATTACATATATTGGCAATATAGTATTCATGTCGCGAAATCAATTGAAGTAAATATATTTCATGTTAGAATAAAACGTATAAGACGTGTGCTTATGAAGCTCGCTAGTTTGAGATGCGTTTGTCTCGAAAAGCAGTTTTTTGAAGTTCGAACATAAAAAATACCCTAGAGATTTGTTTTTGAACCTAAAGAGTTCATCTTGGACTTGAAATGCCGGAAATTTATTCGGATATATTTTCTTAAACGTAACTCTACACTGAAAGAACTCATTCTTAGAACCATTAAATGCATTTACTTGAATCTCATTTCTTAACATCAAGAAAATATTGTTTAATTCTTTGGCTGAATTTCTTGATTGAAATACATATTTCTTATTTTATTTACATATATCTTATTTTATGCATTTATAGAAATGGAGACTATTTAGATGAAGAAGGTATTGTGTTTACATACATATTTATTTCTTTAGTGTGTTCCAAAGTCCATATATTTATTTGCCTCAAATAAATATATCTGTGAAAATAAGAAGGACTTTAACTTACTTCAGTAAAGTGAAATTCACTTGGTACCATTAATCCTTTTTTCAGTTTATACTGATCATAAGAGGCCCTTCGCTGCGGACGAGTACATTACCATATATCCATATATACATAATATCCATATTATTTCCTTTGTGATAGCTTTCGTAATTAATTTTAATAAAAGCTGATGTTAATAAACCTGTTAATTTATATCAATATTGTTTATTATTTTAGCTTACGGTTGAGGATTACGTGCATATAATGGAATTGTTGGTAAATGATGTACGGTTTAATATGTACAATATTTGCTACAAGCGAGTCCTCGTTCTATGGATTTTCACCGGCTTCGTCATTCTTTTGGGTCTATTGTTTTCTGGAGTGACCGGGCTCACATTGTTCGGCCTTGGCGTCATGTGGTTAGTTCTGAATGCCGCCGCAATATTCCTGTGCATGTTTATCAAAATTAAACTGAATCGCAATCTTGAGAAATGCATGGCACAGGTCAACAGGCATCTGCTTCGTCACAAAATTTTACTCGGGCTAGACGACCGGGGAAAGATTTCCTGTCACAAAGTCAACTTGTGCTACCTGTATTTCGATAGTGCCGATTGTATAGTGAGTATTTGTTTAGAAATAATACATTACCCTATCAAAAACTCTGATATCGGAAACGACGTCTTAAATTACGTATGAAACGACGTCGTAAACGACGTCGTAAACTACGTAGTAAACGACGTCGAAAATTACGTCTGAAACGGCGTCGGAAACTAAGTGAGAAACGACGTAGGAAAGTACGTCGTAAATTGGGATAGTAAATGTCGTAGCTGACGGCGTAGTTTACGACGTCGGTTTATACATAGTTTACGGCGTCGGTTTAAATGTAGTTTACTACGTCGTTTCATACGTAGCTTAAGATATAACACGTAAATTATTTTTCTAATAATATAATCAATTAACAAAATAAATAATAAGAGAACTTGACGTAATATTTAAGGAGAATATTATCTCCAGGGACTGGTTATCGTTTGCAATGAAACATGATTATATATAATCATTACAATTATTTATTTGTACTCATTGGTGTTAAAATATTTAAAGTATCTACCAGGTAGCATATATAACGAAAGGAACGCATTGTGAATATTGTAAATTAGAAAAACAAAACGCAGAGTCGGTATTCCAATTGAAAAATGTCTTTAAGATTTACGGACAATTTGTTTCTTAAAATAAAAATTGAATGACAATTAGAACTTTTGCCTAATACGGATAAGAAATGCAAATGACTACATTCAAATAAATAATGAAGACCTTAGCTATTTTTTATTGTAAATATTTACGCTTGAGGTTTTTTGCTAAAATTTGTTAGAATAATCAGACTGCATTTTTTGTCAATTTTATAAATGAAATTATAGATGAGGTATTTTCGAACTACACTGTTCACCTAGACCATTCCTAATATTAAAAAATGTCAAATTCTTAAAAAAGAAACATCATAGTGCACATTCTACATAAGTGGATCTTTAATCTTCTGACAACAGGAGCCTTGAACGCATGTGCTCCGAGGAATTACCTTGTTATAATCACTAACAAAACGAACATCTTATATTAATCATTAAAAGTTAAGTACATTTTTTAATTACAAACATTCAAGTATCGACCATTCAAGTATTTACATCACAAAATATCGAAGCTGAAAGTTTTCTGTAGCGTATAAATAGAATAATAATTAGATATCATATGTGTAAACAAGGATAGAAGTCTAATGGTATAAATTAGAGTGAAAACGAAGATAAGCGATAAAGGACTGGCAAAGGTGAGCTGTAGTCAGTCTGTTGTCATCCGGGTCTCTGTGATAAAGATTCCTTTCAATAAATGTGATTTCCTCCAGAAGTCTGTTGAGATTATTTATTGTAATACTAATATCTCACACTTTCATTTCAATTAAAGACAATGCGAAAATAACAAGAACTACGTACGCAATGTATTGTTTTTTATAGTCTTCTGCGCACATCATATATTTTTGACCTTAAATGACTCCAAACTTTTCGCATTCTATTATTTCGCTGCTTCCCGGTTACACCAGCTTCCGTAAGTTTTATATATAGACAATCTGCAAACATAAAAAAAATAGTTTCGATAAAGTGTTATAACATTATTTCATCTAATATAAAATAGCAAAAGAATTATTCAGGTACGAGCAGGTCAAATTTGCACAAGGTAGTAGCGAAAAAGAATAAGGGTGGCCATTTGTTTCAACAAAAAAAGTTCCTATTCAATTCATGGTCTTGTAAAAAATAATCTTTGATAAAAAACAGTTAAGTTAATGGTTTCTCTTACTGTCTTGAACGTTTTACTGCTCATTTTTCATATTCAAATACACTTTATTACATTTGTTTACTAAAATCAAAGAAAGTTACAAAAATTTTTTGAAGACTGACATATTTGACTGGATTCCTTCCCAATGAGGGATAGCAATCTCTTGACAAAGAAAGATGTTGTTTTTAGAGTAAAGTAGACGACACGTATTTTTCCGATTTCAGAAAACAAATTTTCTACTAAATTATGGTTATTTCAGGGCTGCCACAGATTAATGTCACAGATTAAAGTGACTAATTGAAGCCTCAAAGTACACAGTTAATTTATAGGTTTAAATTTACGAAATTAAATGAAATCCTATTGTTGAATTCCGTAGTGAATTCCGCACGGTAATATTCAGAAAAATTTTAATTCATTTTATCACAAGCTGAATAAAACTCGAACATTTAACTGCCGTATATATATTTCAATGTTTTGCACTAGAAGCAAGAAAAGCAGAAAATTTAAAATTAAAACAATTTAAATTTTAATATTGCACATAAAATCAATGTAGGTACTATATTGAATTCAACAAGAAACGCTTGAAACGTTAAATTTTCAATCTAATAAATAAATTTTCAACTAAAATTATGAATCTTAAAAAAAAGTACTTTCGAGCGAAATACTTCAACTTTGAACCACGTAGTTGAATTCTCCAACCAAAAAAGACGAATATTCAACAGAGTATTTGAATCCTCAAGAAAATCAGATTATTAATATTTAGCCCAGCCGTTGCATTTTTAACCAGAAAAACATTAAATTTCTATAAAGAGATGAATTTTCAATAAAATAGATGAATTTTTAACAAAATAGTTGAACTTCCTACTAAAAAAATATAAATTTTGACTCAAAAGTGAAGTAGGTAAATTTTCAATAAAAAAACTATCCTTCAACCATAAAGATTTTCTGTCCACAAAATAGTACAATTTCCAATTAAATAGATTAATTTACAACTAAAATAATGAACCTTTAAGCAAGCAAATCAATTTTTAACAACATTTTTTAATCCTCAACCAAAACAAATTATCTTACACCAAACAGTTGCATTTTTAACCAAAATGCTTAAATTTTTGCTATAAAAGATTTGAAGTTTGAACAAAAAAGGTTATTTTCAACAAGAAAAATTATTTTGAACCAAAAAAGATAAATCAAGTATCAAGAAAATAGCGCAATTATTTATGAAAAAAATAATAATTTTCAACAACATGGGTGTCCAGTACTTTCACCTTTTACTCTTTCATATTTTTCGGGAGTGAGAGGTATCCTCTGTTGATCTGGGCTATTTTCTTTCCCCTTATTGGCTCTCTTTGCATCCAAACATCTTTGTTGAAGGCCCTCTGTCCCCCATAGCTTTTGAGCAACTTCCCTTACAAATCTTGAGTCCGAGTAAGTTTTTATTGTTTCCCATATATCAACGTGTAAAGGCGTATTTTCATCTAAATAGATCTGTCGTGGAAAAAATATATTACTAAATTTGGTAAATGACGTATTATTATAATATCAGGAATGCCAGCGGTTCATTCGTTCAAATTTAGGGGGAAAAGGGGATTTTTTTAAACTGTAAGGTTCAAAATGTTTGGTTCAAAATTCGTCTTTTTGGGTTAAAAATTCAGCACTCTCTGTATAACATTACCCTTTTTTTAATTCATATTTTGTTGCAGATAAGTCAACTTAAATCTTTTTTATTAAAAAAACTATTTTTTCTGAAAATTTGTGTTTTTTATTTAAAACTTCCTTTAATTTAGTATAAATATTGCATCTCTAGGGGATAAAAGTGTAATTGTTTCGTTGAAAATTCAACTATCTCTCAGAAAATTTACTTTTTGTTAAACATTCGTATTTTCGAGTTGAAAAGTCAATTGAAATATTTTTGGATGAAAGTTCAACCTTTTTTGAATATATTTTTTGTTTATTTATTTTTTTTTAATTAAAAAATTCAACTGTTTATTAGAACTTTTATTTTTCTTGGAGAAAAATGCAAATTTTGGTTAAAACTTCGACTATTTAGCAGAAAACTAACTTATTGTTTACAATTCATATTTTTATTTTGAAAAGTCAACTGGAATCTTCTTTGGATGGAAGTTCAACTTGAAATTTTTCTTCCAATGAAACTTTTTCAGTTTTATGGAAAATTTCATCTTTTTTGTATAAAAATGCATCTATTTCGTACAGAATTCAACAGTTTTTTTTAATTAATTTTTTTTGGTTAAAAAGTCGTCTTCTTGGACTGAAAATTCCAGTTTTTCGTAGAAACTTATTTCTTGTTTAAAAATTCATATTTTTATCGTGAACAGTCAACTGGAATCTTTTTTAACCGCAAATTCAACTGTTTTTTTTTTTTTTGAAAATTTATATTTTTGATTTAAAAATTCATCTGTTTTAGTAGAAATTTCAGTCTTTTTTAAATTAAACTTTTTTGATGAAAATTCTTCATCTTTCCTTTAATATTCAACTATTTTGTTTGAAAGATTTGGTTGAATCACTTTGTTAAGAAATTATTTTTCTCTTGAAGATTTATATTTTTAGTTGGAAATTCAGCTCTTTGGTTGAAAGTTGAACTTTTTTGTTGAAAATTCAACTACTTGCGTAAAAGTTAAACTACATTGTTGAAAATTCATTTTTTCGATTAAAGGCTTATGTCTTTGGTTGAAAATTTAACTGTTCCGTGGAGAAAACCTTTTTTTTAGTTAAACTTATGTTTTTAACTGAAAATGTGACTTCCATTTTTTCAAGATTGATCTTTTTTTGTTGAGAATTCTACTTTTTGGAGGAAAAATATAATTACATAGTTTGAAATTACATTATTGTTGAATAAAAATGCATCAGTATCTTATAATATTAACTTGTTGCTGAAAATTCAGATTTTTGCTTGAAAATTCAATTTTTCTAGAAACAAATCGTATTTTGGCTTGAACGTTCAACAAGTTAGATAATTTTTTTTCCTTTCTAAAGTGAAAAATCTTTATTTGTTGCAATTTTTTCTTTTTGTTTTTAAAATTATTTCTTTTGTATAAATTTGATCTTTTTTTTATTGAAATATAAACTATGACTCTTTTTTGTTGGAAATTTATGTTTTTAGGTTGACAATTCCACTATTATGTTCAAAATTTAATTATTTTGTTGAAAATTCAAGTATTTTGTTTAAAAAAACATCTTTTGTAGTAGAAAATACATTTTTTTGTTGAAAATGAATTAATCGACTTGAAAATATTAAATCTGTATCCGAAATACTGTTTTAGTCAGTTTATAGAACATTTCATGTTGAAAGTATTTTTTTTTCTTTATAAAGGCCCTATAATCCTTTACGCATTTAAATATGGTAATTCTTACAAAATGAATCTAAACTTTGTAAAAAAAAGGGAGAAAATTGGGTTAAAATGCTCGATTTTAGGGATTTAAGGGGAGATAAAGGGGAAAAGGGAAAAAGGGAAAAAAGGGGACGGGGACTGGCATCCCTGCTGCATTGATTTATAATTCACAATTTAAACATTTGATTTAGGAAATAAGAAAAACATTATTAGATAAAGATCCTTCACTGAATCCAGTACTTACCTCTTTGCATTGGACCAACTCGTGGAGGTCTCTGTTGCTGTGGTTGTGGTGGTGGCTGCTGATTAACAGGAGCCCTGTGAGGCGGTTGTTGATTGTTAGGCACATTTGTGTTCGAAGCGAACGAAGGACCAGTGCTGGGTGGATGCGAAGGCGATCTTTCCTCCATTTTAAAATTTGTTATCGGTGGCTAGAAAATTAGAAACTGCAATTAGGGTTCTATATTCTAAAGATCAAATGCGTTTTGTCACTCAATATTTTTTAATTTAAATATAAAATGTTTGCCCTTTCTAGTAGTTCTAGTTTTAAAAGCAGGCGGGAAAAGCCCCTTGAAAAGCTCATCTGGCGATCAAGCAATTTATAGTATCTATTATATAAATTATAAAACAATAGAAAAGAAAAACAAGGACAATATTTTTCATAATTGTTGAAACTTTATACAACTTCAGAATTAATTACCAATTTGCAACGAAAAACGCTAACAGAAACTAAAGTTGTTCAAAATTGTAAGTTTAATTTTGGCAGTGAAATGTCTTTTGATCAAAACAACCGGTTAC
>JAWWLR010000034.1:10915786-10931161 GCA_035041075.1 Acraspis erinacei | reverse complement strand
AAGCGTCGTCTGCCTACAGCCATTTATATGATGAGGAACCTAATCGGAAGTTTTTTAAGTATAGAGCACTTACGGAATCTGAAGCTTTTCGACATGGTAGATCGATCGATTACCGAAATTACATAGAGGAGTTTGTCTGTGTTGTTGTAGAGGATCAGTCCACCCGCATCGGATAACGGGGGATTTTCATACTCCACACGTACTGGTGCACAAAAAGCCAGAGCAACGTCTATCATAACTTTCCGCCGAGCCAGGAAGCCACATCCACATCTAGGCAAGGATCCGGTGGCTGTGTGTCCGGGGCCAACCCCGGACCGACTTTCACTCCCTTTACTGCAAGGGCTTCGGTAAAAAAGACTTCAAGAAGCATACTTGCCGAATTTGTAGTAAGTTATATGAGTCATGCATGGTCTTAGCGAGGAGGGTCCAGCCCCGACCGAATCAGGAAATCAGGCTAAGGAGGCCGATCGCGGAGGGACATTACATAGAGATACACCTTGCCCAGATCGGCAACGTAAGGATAACCAACGAACTGAACTAACGAATGTATATTATAGCACAAGCTTCACACCTAATTGATGAATATTGATGATTCATGATGTTTAAGTTATTAAGTTTATTTTCTTTCTTTTGTACCTCGAATAGTTCATCCTTATATTTAATTATTAAACTACTGCGACTGGCCTTCGAATTTGCGATCACCCAGTCAAGTAAATTATGTTCGTATGTTATTTGTGTATCTTGAGTTAATTAAGTTATAGGTGCGGTTTCGTTTCTTTTCTTACATTTTTTGGACATGCAAGATTGCATTCAACGTTGCATGAGAAACTTATTACTTCTTTAGTTAGATTACTCATGATGTATGCATTACCTCTCCAATAGCTCCGTTTAAGCAAATGATACTGTACATATCATGAGTTTGGCAGATACATTGTCATTAGAAAACAACAGGCAATCTAAACTCTGTTGTCATTGGAAACCTCATCCCTTCGAGTAAGACGTACTGAGAACACCCTATCGTAATTGACGTGAGGAAATCACTAACGATTTCTCTAATACTATGGTTCTTCTTCCTTATGATTATTAGAACGTAAGGTTGTTATTTCTTTAAGAGTTTTAGTCCATCTACATTGGAATAGACTTACGATTTCTAAGAATATTTTACTTTGCTGCCTGATGGGACACTCACGATATTTTTTTTGTGTTGGTATCACGATATTACGTTCTTTTATCTCATTCTTTAAAATTTCCTTTTTTTTGTTTGTTCGACTTTTCATGCACCCGAAAATTCCCTATAATTATCCTAGTATAGGAGCACCTGCGGAAGGGAAAGCATTTTTATTTTTGTCGTCGGAAAGTGAATTTCGCAAAAGTTGACGGATAATCGATTTGCCGAAATCATAAATGACCTGGAGTCTCCGGTTTAGGGAAGTGTAGAAATATTTTTCACTTGTAACAAAAAAAATCCCTACCGGCACCGGGTTCCTAGAAGCATTAGACTTGCAGATTCTTCCATGAGAAATAAAATTTGGTCTGAAGAACGAGAGTCCTTTGTCACTGTGAGCACTCTTATTTTTATAAACTTGTTATTCAGTTTGCCGTATCTTTCTTATATTCTGACAACATCGAGTGTAGGTATTTTAACATTTCGAAAACGTACATGCTCCAAATGTTCTTGGAACATCAGCGTTTACAAAGCTGGACAAATAAAAGATGCCATCTTGGCTCCACGTCTGTAAATATTGTCGCTATGCTAATGTCACCGGTTAGATCCAATCAGATTCGAGCCAAAAAGTTACAACCAGCATAGCTATGTTTCTTTTTGGCCGATCGATTCAAAACCAGATCCTTAAAGCACACTGCGAGTAGCCCCAGTAGTGCCAGCAACGTCTAAATCCCGATACTGTGCGATTTGTCGATCATCTAACTTTGAGTAATTTCTGTCTCTCTGCTCTTCCTCTGGGACAGAGGACGTAGATTCCGTCGCTATATTGGGAACGAGATCTTCAGCGAGTCCCTGATTGAAGGTAAGACGGAACATCCTGTGGGAGTCTATCACCTGTTTCCTGAGAAATTAAGTCTCCACAAATTTCGTAAATATTTCTGAATATACAAACACAATCTTCTTTCAAAGGCCTTCAAGGTCGAATGATTTTGATTTTTTTCTAAATGGCAGAACTTTTTTCCTAGTTAAAAAATCTATTATATACGCACGTGTCGGCTCTGTATTCAATGACAACCATGTTGAAGGGATGTGGTCTACTGGTGGCGGTGTAGGCATATCTGTAAAATATAATGCAGGACCTTTAATCAAGAATTTTTTAACGAATCCGAAAATTTGATATTGTTCCAAACTAAATATATCTCAAATATAATCACAGAAGCAGCTACTATTAAACAAGAAAACAAATTTCGATGTACCTGTATTAAATATATATATATATATTGATGATCTACACACCCTGCTATACGTTTTTAAAAAAAATATTTTAGATTTTAAAAACAAATTTTGTTCCCAAAAATTGTGCATCAAAATTTATAGAGCGTAAAAAGTAAACCCAAAAATTAAACAAATTAAACAAATTTTCACAAATGTTAAATGTTTCAATTTCTATACATTTTAGAAATTTTAGCAGAGCTGCCAATAATGTTTACCGGCAAATTACCACACATTCCGTTAATGCCGATATATTCCCATGCATTAAAACAGATCTCTATACATTATCATAAATTTCGACAAATTTCGAAAATGTTACAAATTCCAATAAATTTCCACAAATTTGATAAATTTCTATAAGAAAATTTGTTTTTTTTTTAAGAACCAGGTGCTTCCAATTTATTGTGTAGAAATTAATTTTTATATAAAATTATGTACTTTTCAATATAAGATTCGAAACTATTTTCGAAGGTCTCTATGAACCAACGCCGTTCAGCGTGAACAATTTCTTGGCGGCTAAGAAATAAAATAATTTTTTTTCTGAGTCGTAAGAATTTTCTGGTTTGTTTAAAAAATTATTACATACTAACTTGGAATTCTACTGCTTGTAGGTTGGGTGCTACAGCTTGCAAAAAAGTCATATTCGACGGGATCCGTTGATGTTCGATGTGATAGTGGCATCTCATGACCTCCATCTGTAACATATCATACAAGAATTTTTATTAAAGAATTATTTTAACGAACTGCACAAATTTTTAATCGGCAGCTCCAAAACTCCCATCATATTCCATACAGCAAAGGGATTTGTGTAATTTACAACAGTATCAGTACAATTATGGATAATACGAAATTTTAGATCACTACATTTTGCTGGCGGCCTGATAAGATTTAAGGAAAATTAGTAGAATTTGTACTAATCATGTTGTAAATAATACGGATCCTTTTTATTCATGATAGTTTAAAAAAAAACGTATAAAAATTTAACCATTTTTGCGGTTATATTGGATCAACCAGTTGAACTTGTAACTTTTGACAACAAATTCGAAATCAGCGATACAAAACAAAACCTTTTACTAAGTTTTAAGCACCTTCAGGCTTACATCTCCATGCTGTATGACGGAGGCGTCAGCGTGGAGGGGTTAAAAAATGTTGAAATTAAATTTTTGGTATAACTTACATTTTTTCATTTATTGAACTTTAGTAACTTTTAGTTCTCTTCCATAATTGCTTAATAAATTCTTTAAAATTATAATTTGCAAATGTAGATTCAGAGCTAACATCCGGTTCGGGGAAAAACGCGTACGACAAATTTTGGAAGGCAGTGGATTTTTCACAACAGACCTTCTGAAAGATTAAGAACTGCGAGGCCAACAAATCTAAAAAAAATCATAAAAGTGTGTTAACAGAATATTCGAGAACAATTCATACGCCCAGTAGAACGGTTATGGAAGTTATCAAAAGTTTAAAGCAAACCATAAAAATCTCAAATTAAAAAAAAACCTGAATTTGATATATTTCCATCAATTTCTTTGAGTTTGCTGAATTCGGACCCTACTTATGAATTGTCTCAAAATTGCAAGACTTGTAGAAAATGTCTTTATCTATCGCCACATTAATGTGACGAAATAAAATGCTTAAGGGACACTAAACTTTGAGAGGCCGTGTGCCCCTTCGAAAAAAATGGCGTCATAAATATGGCGGGCCTAAGCCGAAAAATGTTAGGAAATAAATCAAGCCGCTGCTGCGGCCAAAATTTACTTCGATTAAATAAAATTCTTAAGGGAATATTTTGAAGCTTTAACACTGAAAAATAAAAAGCCATGTGCAACTTATCAAAAATAAGTATGGAAGAATCAATGTGGCGGCCGTAAACCGAAAAATTTCCGAAAATCCATCAACTCACTGCTGCCACCAAAATTTAACGTTATCAAATAAAACGATTAATGACTTGATTTTAAGCCTGAACACCAAACAATAAAAAGCGGTGTGCACCTTATCCAAAATCAATATGGCGGTCATAAACAGAATAATTTCAGAAAATCCAGCAAATCTACGACGCCACCAAAGTTTAACGCAATCAAATAAGGTGTTTAAGGGCTTAATTTGAATCTTGAACATCAAAAAACAAAAAACAGCATGCGCCTTCAAAGAAACAAAATGGTGACATCAATATGGCAGCCATAAACCGAAAAACTGAAGAAAATAAACGAAATTAATGTTGTCTTCAAAACTAAACGCACTTTGATAATATGCCAAAAGGCTTATTTTGAAGGTAGAACACTAAAATACAAAAAGCAGTGTGCAAGTTATCAAAACTGGAGACTGTAAAGTGCAAACTTTCAAAAATCTGGGCAAAAAACATTCTTATAAAAATATGTAGGACCACAGAACTTTGTGCTTTATTGTTAAACTTTTTGTCTTTCTGTACGCCAATGACAAATCGTCTGATAAATTTGAAAAACTGCAAATGAGGGATCCAATATAGCGTCTGAAAACTCTTAAAATGGGTATTTTAGACCGAATAGGGGTCAAAGAGACATTATTAACGACTTTTAAGTATTTTGCAAAGAAATCTTTAAATGGAAAAATATATTTTTTATAATTATTACATACTAGTAAATAAGAGTAGAATTTCGAGTAAAGTAACATTCATACATTGTAAACTTACTACTTCCTAAAGATAAGTTAAAAAAAAAATTGCTTTATGGCATAAACAAATATTTAATTTTTGTCACAAAATAATTTTATGATTGACTGAAAATATCGACAGCGTACGAAAGATTGTTTATCTTATTATAATTACAACATCTTTCGACTAGAGGTGCATGTCAGCCATATTCTGTTCT
Organism: Acraspis erinacei; assembly: GCA_035041075.1. Lineage (NCBI taxonomy): Eukaryota > Metazoa > Arthropoda > Insecta > Hymenoptera > Cynipidae > Acraspis > Acraspis erinacei. Next base: position 10,925,878 of record JAWWLR010000034.1, on the reverse strand, counting down.
ACGAAACAGAATTTCGAACAAGCCAGGATCTGAATCCTTAACTGTCTCGAAGGAATATCAAAAGGAATTTGTTGCAGTAAGGAAGGACTATCTAAATAATAATTTAAGATGTTATACAAAAATATTTGTCCAGCCTGAAACCTTCTCTGTTCGAGTGAGTCTAGATGTAATAATTCAGATATGGTTTCCAAATAGCCTGTTTCCTTAGGAATTCTTATTCTAAATGCAATTGACCTCAAGAATCTCTTTTGCACAGATTCTAGTTTTTCCGCATACAAGGCATGATAAGGATTCCAAACCACTGACGCATATTCAAGTATTGGACGAACTAAGGATACAAACAAAATTTTTAATGTATTAATTTGGCGAAAATCTCTTGCTACACGTAAAATAAATCCTAACATTTTTGAAGCTTTCAATACAATATTTCGTATGTACGGCGCAAAAGTTACACTGTTGTCTATGAGAACGCCTAAATCACTGATAATTTCCAATACCTGAAGGTGAGACCCATATAGCATATATTGAAAATCGATGTTGTTAATCTTGCGCGTGAATGTGATAACCGAGCATTTACTAACATTAAATGACATATCATTGACTTGGCACCAATGGCTCACGTTATCTACATCTTTTTGCAATAATTTTGCATCTTCGATTGATTTTATCGCGTAGAATAATTTCAAGTCATCAGCGTAAAGTAAAAATCTGACAAAAGTTATATCTTGTGCAATATCATTCATGAAGATAATGAAAAATATAGGCCCTAAGTGCGAACCTTGAGGAACACCCGATGTAGGACAGAAACTATCTGAATTAAAACTACCAATTTTCACATATTGAATTCTTTCCTTCAAATTACTACTAAGCCAATTAAGCAGTGCTCCTCTTACACCGTAAGCCTTCAATTTAGACAAAAGGATGCCGTGGTTTACGCGATCGAATGCTTTTTCGATATCAGTGTATATCGCATCTACCTGATGACCCTTATCCATAGTTTCTGTAACAAATTCTCTAAAAACTGTAAGATTTGTAACTGTTGATCTACAAGGCCGGAAGCCATGCTGTTCGTCAATAAAAATATTACTGAAAGAATCTTTTAGACAATCTGCTATAAAACTATCTAATATCTTTGAAGCGACGTTCAGTATGGATATGGGCCTGTAGTTCTTTACAAATTGTAATTGTAAATTGTGTTTAAAGATTTCCAAAAATGTCAAAAAAGAATCTAGAAGATTTTAAGGCAATTTTTGTTTTATTTTTACGAGAAAATTCTAATCGTTTTAAAAGATATTTCAAAGTTTAAAAAAGACTAAAAAATCTAAAACTTGAAAACTTTTGAAAATTTGAAGCTTTTCAAGAATTTTGAAAGGTTTCAAGACATTAAAAAAAATTATTAAATTTTCACAATACATAACTTATCTTTTAGAATTTAATTGAATGTTTTAATTATTTTAAATAAAGGACTCGAATTCATGAAAATTATGTCTATAAATTTCTAGATTTCATTTTTTTTTTAAATTGATAAAGTCGCACAATAATGACGATTTTCTTCTATGACGTTCGAAAAAAAATGTAGAAGCTTTTCAAGAATTTTGAAAGATTATAAGAGAATAAAAAAACGATCTTGAGATTCCTGAGAGAATTTTAAATGATTATTTTTTCTGTATTAATTTCTAAAGAAAAATCAAATAAGATTTCAAAACATTTTACAAGATTTACAAAAATGTCAAAAAAGAATCTGGAAGATTTTAAGGCAAATTTTTTAAAGTTTATAAAAAAAACATAAAAAAATTGTTTAAACTTGAAAAAATTAAAAAAAGTTTCGAGTTTTTAGAATGTTGGAATATTTAAATTTCATTTGGTTGCAAGTTTAACAATTTTCTTAAAAAGACATCCTTTTTGGTCGAAAATTTAACTTTTTTGTTAAAGATGGTTATAATTCATATTTTGTTGCTGATAAATCAACAGAAATCTTTTTGTTGATAAAAACTATTTTTTTTCCATTTTTATTTTTAATTTAAAAGTTCATCTTTTTTAGTATAAATATTCAAAAGTTAAAAAGTCAATAAAAATCTTTTTCGATGAAAAATCAACTCTTTTTTTGAAAATTTATCTTTTTGATTTAAAAATTCACCTCTTTGAGCAGAATTTTTATTTTTCTTGGATAAAAATGAAACTGTTTGGTTCAAAATTTATCAATCTTTTCAAAAAGTCATGCTAAAAATGTAACTATTTTTTTGTGTTTTTTTAATTCATCTGCTTTAGAAAAATTTCATCTTTCTTGAATAAAAATGCAACTTTGCTTAAAAACTAAACTCTGTTTCGAAATTAACTTTTAGTTTAAATTTAATATTTTGGCGTTGAAAACAGAACTGAAATATTTTCTGGCTGAAACTCCCAATTTCTTTTGACATTTTTTTTTCAATTAAAACTTCATCTATTTTCAGAAAAATCGCGCTTTTCTTGGATAAAAATGCAACTATTTGGTCGAAAATTAAGTTATTTTATTAAAAAGTTATACTTTGTGTTGAAAATTCTGTTTTGTTAAAAATTTATCTGTTTTGTAGAAAATTTACATTTTTATTAAAATTTATATTTTGGGTTTGTAATCTTTCTTGAGAAAAATGCAACTATTTTTTGAAAAAATCATCCTTTTTTGTTAACAAAAAATTCCTCTTTTTGGATTAAAAATTCCATTTTTTTCGTAGAAACTTATTTTGTGTTATAAGCTTCATATTTTGATCTTAAAAAGTCAACTGGAATTTTTTCGGATGAAAATTCAAGTATTTAAAAAAAATTTGTTTAATAAAAATTCATCTGTTTTAAGAGAAATTTGATCATTTTTAAATTTAAATACAACTTTTTGGTTAAAAATTCTCCTTCTTTGCTTGAGTATTTAACTGTTTTGTTTGAAAGATTGGGTTGAATCACTTTTTTAAATAATCGTTTTTTTCTTGAGGATTTATATTTTTACTTTAAAATTGATCTCTTTTGTTGAAAGTTTAACTATTTTGTTTCAAAATAAACTAAATTCTTAAAAAAATTCTCTTTTTAATAGAAGGCTTATGTCTGGTTGAAAATTGAACTGCTTAATCGAAAATCCTTTTCTTTTGTTTAAAATAATTTTTTAACTGGAAATATTTAAATAATTTTAAGAGATAAGAAGGTTTAGAAGGTCTGACAAGATTTTTAAAAAATTGTCCTTACATTCGAGTGAAAATTTTGAATAATTATTATTTTCAAAAATGAACCAAAGGAAAAATTAAAAAAAGGTTTTTAAACATATCACACGATTTCCTAAAATTTCGAGAAAGAGTTTGGAAGATTTTGAAGCAAAATGTTTCAATTTGGTAAGTTTACAAAATAAAATAAAATAAAAAAGAGATTCAAAATTAATTTTAAACTTTAGAAGATTTTTAGAAATGTAGTTTTTTTTTAATTTCAAAACTAAACTTTAGGAGCTTTAAAATAATTTCCAAAGTTTTCAAGAAGATAAAAAAATTGTCCTAAAATTTCTGGGAAAATTTAGAAGATTCTAAGGTCATTTTTTAAATTTTTAATTGATATTTGAAAAGTTTGAGAAAAATTCGAGCCAGTAGAAAATATTTTCAGGAATTTAAGATGTTTTAAATAGATTATAAATATTTGAAAACTGTGGAACATTTTCGAAAATTTTACAAATATTTTTATACCTTACCAACTTTTAAAAGTCCTAAGCATCTTTTAAAAATACTTGAATTTTTCGTAATATTTGGTGAAATCCTATAAAATAGATAACTTTCTTAAATATCTTCTAGATTTTTTCTGACACGTCCGAAATATTCGAAAATATTTTTTTTTAATATTCTCAAGAATCTTATGAAAATTATATTTATATAAATTTAAAAACAAACTAATAATATTTATTTTCTTGTTCTCAATTCTCATAATTTAATTTAAACATGAATTTATTAAAATAGTTCGAAAAATAATAAAATAGAAAACACAAGTTAGCGAAAAAAATGGCCAAAAATATAAATTAACCAATTATAAATTGACCGAATTATCATATAAATAAATTTTTAAATTTATATAAATATTTCTGTTCCTGAATTTTAAATTTGCCGAAATTTAAGATTACCGAAAATATTTAATAAATTATTAATTGTAATAATATATACTTTCGGAATTTTTTCATTAATTTGTGTATTTTTTACTTATTTTTCTATTATTTTTTACTTTGTTCTCTTTTTTAAATAAAATTTTGTTCAAATTTCTCCTCATTTTTCAAAGCTTTTTGTCCTAATTTTCGAAAATCAATTATGGTCACCCTAATTAACAGAAACTGAATTCCAGTCTGAGTACAACCTGAATGGACACCCTCACTACCGTCTGGATATCCGTGATTTCAAATGGCTAGTGCAATGCCCAAATTTCACCTAGCTTTCCTGTCGATTATTCTCTGCTCGCTGATTGGACATCAGAACGGGAACGTTGTTGCCGTTGATTCGTTGAAACGAAAACTATTTTGAAAGGAATTTATTTAAAATAAAGAACACTGGATTTAAGAGTTAATGGTTCACAATTTATTATTAATGAATCTTCACCATCACTCTCTCGAATTCACAGTTACTAGTTTATTATTAACAAAAAATACTAAATAACTAGATTCACAATAGTCCTTATAATTGTTTATTACGCGACGTACCGCTTCACGTTTAACAAATATAAGCTTAATTTAAATAGTATATAAGTTCACAATTGCTCGAGTACATTTCCTACATCAAAGCTTGGCTGTAAAAACTCTAAGTCCAAAAGACCTAATTTTACAGATTTGAATGTCGCAGGTTTAGTATTTAAAATGTGGTTTCGAAGATACAAATATCTGACGTTTTTCTGTTGTGCGGGCTTTTTTTATAAACTACGTTTTGGGCGGTGTAATCTCCCACTCTAGGCTCTCAACCAATCAAATCGATGACGTCATGGAATTTTATGGTCATTTACCAATCAGAAATTTGGTCGCATGGCTCCGCCTATTAGATTTAATACGCAATATGAGTCATTCGTTAATTGATATATCTAAACAATTTTGGTTCAAAGTTCAAACTGTGACCGGATGTTTACAATACGATTTCCTGACAAAATCGGTTCTAAGGCACGTTTTGATACTAAAAATAGCTCAATGAGTCATCTTTAAGGAATGTTTAAGAACCTAACCTACTCCTTATTGCGTCGTAGTTTGTAAGCATTTCCCTGATATCGAATTGATCCTATAATTCTTATTCCTTCTATTATTACAGGACAGAGAGAGAATATTAAATAACAGATATTTCTTCTAAATTGTTCTTATTCTTTTATATTTAAGTTATAGTTATCAATTAAAATTTGAATTCTTATTTGAATTTGAACAAATATCGATCAATCGATATATCGAATCGATACCTCGCTAGTCGATACTAGATTCCAAGATATACTTCGTGTAGCTAAACGTATATATTTTGAGGGCTCTAAGACCCCGAAATCCATAACGTTACACTTCCCATCAATAGTTCTGCCCCACCCTGCTCTCTGCCGCTCTCCAACCTTATCCACAAACATTACGCCTAACGATCTGATTCAACCCACCATTACACTGCAAATCTCATGGTCTCCTGCCAAACTTTCGTATTCATCACTACATAGTCTATCAGCGATACCTCTACCATACTTCCATATGTGTCATGTTCCTCTACGTCCACTGTTACCTTACCATTCGCCACCATCAGGCTCATCGTCGTATTTATGGCCCCCACCCTAACGAACTCTATAACCTTCTCTCTTTTTCCTAAAAAGTCTTCTACCCTTTCATTAATCCTTTTAATCCCACTCTTAATACACATTGTCGAAAAATTAGGTCCGAATTAGGTCTGGATTGGATACGTAAGATTTTTTAGTAAGTTGTTCACCGCTGGGAGTTATTTCATTATAAACGTCAAGTCACTTAATGTAAACCACTATCACCTTCTCTGAAGATTGATTGGCATGTATTGGCCTTAGTAAAACAGAAAAAACTAGGGGTTCACTCATGTTGCGGCTCAAATGAAAGTTGGTATCCTTAGGAAATTGAGCTCCAATAGATGCCTGCAGACACACAAATGGGTTCGTTTAGAGCGCTTTTGAAAAGAACAGAATAAATATTCATGGTATCTATGAAATGTGATTTGCCCTTTGTTTAGCATATGTGATGATACTATTATGTTTGAAACTAGATTTTCAGACTCTCTGGCAGACTTTACTATTGTTAAGAAGATGTGAGATTTCTCGAAGCCATGGACTCGATAAATGCCTGTCGTAATGTTTTTACACGTACTTTTCAGTAAGTATAACATATAAGTCGCTGGCCACTATTAGTTACTTAAAAAAACCCAAGCCAGAAATTTTTCACGCTTAATGTCTTCTACCCCCCTCCCCTATCGTCCCTTGACGGCTAATGCACTCCAATAGTTAGTACCGCATCTGAAGTTGTTTATATTGCGATTTTAAGCGCTATTGTACCATACTGTTATTCCAATGTTAGAAACTGAATAATGCAGCCACAAGTGTTGACATAAAAAGCTATTATTCTGTGCCTGTTCTTTATCTAGAGCTTAGATCCGCGGTCTGCACCTGATAACTGATTATGGCGTCTCATGGGCAGCTCGTGTTTTTTTCTCATATCGGAACATTTGACTCGTAGCATAGGACAGTAAGACACTGCAATTTTTTTCAAGAAAACATTTTCAATTTTTGCAATCACATCTATTTTTGGCACGGGGCATCCAAACATTTTGACGTATAAAACGTGTCTTCTGCTTGAAAAAATATCGTACAAATATGGAAAAATGCAAGCAGGGCCAAGAGCTAAGGGTGGGAAGCGGAAGAATACTTCAGATAACATGTTTAGACTGCTTTACTCCTTGCAGATAACAGATGTATAGTTTGCACTCTTCAAATAACGTTGGATTTTTATTTAAATGTTATAACACTAACTTCTATTATTTAAGTATTCATTGCTTAACAGCGGGCACATAAGAATGTAATATCCCATCTAAACTTCGAATTAAAAGTTCAAAATTAACATTCGGAAACAAAATTTTGAGTGGTTGATTCGACTGACTTTAAGGGCGGTGATAATGTTTGCCAGAATTTTTGTAAATTTTGATGCAGGCAATTTGATTTATGCAGCTTAAATCGATGATATCACTTTTTTAAAGTTTATGAATATAAACCGATTCTTTTCCAATTTTGCGCCCAATTTCTACATTCTCATCATTTATGATTGAGAAAGTATTAGAATTTCTGAAATTTGACACCACAGTTTTTCAACGGATCTCCTCGCTTCGAGACCCCTCGCCCCGGAATTCGAAACTTGTAAGATATTTTTTTTTATCTATAAAAAATGCTATGAAATACAAAATCCTTTTCGTAGCATAAGAACGCGATATAATGAAAGAGGCATGAGAAAAGTATTTTAGTCTATTTCTATATATTTATTTAATTTTTGAGAAAGTTTCATTCAAGCATTCCAAATGCAAACAAGAAATGGCCGACCACGAAGCGCGAGGTAACTCAGTATCGAGCGCGAAGCTCGAAATTTAACGGAACATTGAAGAGATTTCGCAGTCATAAACTGTCGTAATTTATCGTGGAAAATGTTATGTTTTAGATTAAATACCACTGAGATTTCGATATGTAATTAGAAAGAATTTATTAAATTTAGAATAATACATAACTTAATGCGTTACTGTGAGCGGTACGTGTGCTCTCGTATACGTTCGGTACAATACTGTTTCCTGCAAAGCTCTACACACATTTTAGGCAGTCATGTGATCGCCAATACATTACAATTTGTATGAATTATTGTATTCATTTCAATTTAATTTATGAAATTACATTGCTGCCGTAAAATGCGATGACATTTTACTGAGATTTTGAGCTGAGGAGCAGCCTATTGGAAGAGCGATCTGCTCGCAGGAATAAAAAACTCAAGTGATATTATTGAAAAGTTTTAACATTACATTCTTCTTTGCCAGTTTAATGTAAATAAGTGGTATTTTTACAAAAATCTGTAAAAAAATCTTTTTTCCATGAGAAATACCGAAAATGTACATTTATAAAAACTTTACGCAAATTCAAGATTTTTCTTGATACAAAATAGCAAAAAATAGCAATTTACAAAATCTCTACCTTATGCTAACAATCTTTTCATTTCCCATAGGCAAGAAGATAAATTTTCAACCAGAAAAGACCAATTTTTCAACAAAATACGCGAATTTTTAACCAAAAAGAGATAAACTTTGAACCCAAAGTGAAAATGTACAGTTAGATAATAAATTTGCAGAAAAAATATTATTTCCAAATAAAATACTTGTATTTTTGAAGAAGGAAATACATTTTTAAATACAATTATGAATTTTAACCCGTAATTACCACACTTGTTCAAATATGCAACAGCAAAATTTTCAAATAAGTGTCTTATGTCACTCGGTAGGTATAAGGTCTCTCCCTCCACATTAAATATGTCCATTAGGTACTGAGTCATGCCACTTAGGGCCCAGCTTTATTCGCCTCCTACTGTTCATGAGGTTCACTTCGAAAGTTAGGCTTGGTGCAAATTTTCACAAGTGTGGTTTCCTAGGTTGTAAAGTTGGTGCTTCGAAAAAATTGAATTTTGCCTCCTAATCGTTTTTCGACTTAATTTTCTCTGAAGGTAAGTAATTTTACAGAGTATTTAAAATTTTTAATATAAATTTACCAAAATTGTAAAAAATTATAAATAATGGCAATACTTAAAAATAGTAAAAACTTGTTATCATTAATTTTTGTTTCTTTCAGAATGGCTGGCGCATCAACTTCTGGCTATAATTTGCGCAGCAGCCGAGCGGTTGTGTGAACACTAGACGATTCTTCCGATGAAGATGAACATGATGGCAGCGACACGGAAGGAGATTAGGACGATTTTTTGGCCTCTGACATTGAAAATATTGAGCAAGAATCGGATGATCAATTCATTTAAGGACAAGGTGGTGGTGGTACTGACACTGACTCAGATTTCAATACGGAGGCTCAGAGTGCATCAAAACGAAAAAGGCTTAGTTCTACACTAATATCTTATAATATTATTTTACAATTATTAATGTTTCAACAATAAAAAAGACGAAATTTGCAACGGTTATGGTAAACATAACCTCACAAACATAACCACACACTCTACAGGCATCAATTTCTTACTTACCACTCATAAAATGTTCCTCGCAAATCCGGGCATTTTCTAATCGACTTGCATTTAAAGGCCCACGACGCAAAACACATATCCTCATTTCCCGTCTTCTCTTTGACAACATAATAATTTCACTTGTTCACAGATCACTAGGCCCAACACGAGATTTTCCCAAAATATTTTGATTTTAATCAGTTATGCCTTTTGGAATCCGAAAAAAATCTTGTGCCTGGATGCACAACACTGTGTTTTTTATTTTAAATACGTCTCCGAAACATGCCATCCCTATAATGTCAATGTATTTTCCCTTAATTCTTTATACCCCCAGAGATTCAGCCCTTTAAATTGTTATGACTTAATGAGAATGCTCTATAGCGATAGACTAGTAAATTCTGAACATCATTTTGGGGCAAATTTAATTTTTGTAAATATAAAATAATGTTAATATAATATTAATATTTTTTTAATTAATTATATTTGTGTATATATTGTATATATTATATGTGATCATTTAAGTTTTTAAATGTTTTCCTAAATAAAAATATGATAGTGATTTATGCTTATCTTGCTTATTTGCTTATTTTTCCACCATTATTCAGAATATGATTCATCGGAAGAAAAATTTTGATCTTCGAATTCGTAAGATGCGTCTTTTTTATTAGAATATATTGTTAATAAATAACCATGATACGTAGCAGCACTTTTATATATTCCAAAAATTAAGGCCAGCTGCTCGAAAATGATGCTCAGCATTTACTAGTCTATCGTTATCCTTTTCAATTTCACGGACAAATAGCATGCTCACTCTCTTTCATTCGATGGAAGAGCTATACGCAGCTGCAATGATGTGTCTTCTACTATCGCAATCGCAC
>JAWWLR010000034.1:10835473-10846191 GCA_035041075.1 Acraspis erinacei | reverse complement strand
ACTAGGATTTCAAACCGGCAGACAAAATCAAAGAAAAAGTTATATCAACTCTTGCGACCATTGTAATTGACTGCTCTAAACAAAATGAGTTTGAAACAAAGTTCAGTGGATTTGCAGTTAGAACTTGAATCAAGAAATAATTTTTCCCTCATTACATCGTCCTGTCGCCTAATAATAGATGATAGAATAGTTCAATATAAGCCCATTAGTGGCGCTGTTCACAAACTAATATAAAATCGTGGGGGTAATATTGAATGGTGGGTGTTGAATCAGAGTATAAAAGAGCTGTATTTGACTGCTAAAAAAACGTCTCAGTTGAGTTGAACTTCGTTGTAGACGTAGTAGTAGTTGGAGTTCATTACCTGGAAGGTATCAAATCACTAATCTATGGTTAACTTATAATTTCCATGGAATCAACTGGACTGGTGATAACGTACCCTATGAAGAAATTAGACCTTTACTTCTAGAAACATTAAGTATCACATGCACAATCTTCGCCAAATGCCTTGAAAAGAAAAGATGGTTAGAAAAATATGTGAACAATATGAAAAATCTGAAAGACTTAAATTTTCCTTCGTCAAAAAAAATTACATTTGAATCATCACCAACTTTTTGTACAAATCGTACTTATCATACTAGTAATTTAAAAGGATGTTTCGATTGGTAGCTCCCAGCCCACCACTTCTACAGGAATGCCACGGCAGCGCATCAAATTACAAACTTATGATTATGAGTATTTGAAGCATTGCCAATCCAAACACGAGACGGGAGCGACCAAAACTTCTCGCGAGGAGATGGCTTTTGGACAAAAATGTGGAGCGAATTTCCCATAAATAAGAACAGGTACTCAAGACGACCTTGAACAACAAAGACGTTAAGTTATAGACGAGAACCTCCTCCTTATGGGAACCTTCAGCTGAAAAAGAGCAAAAGATCTGAGGTTGAGACTGCATTTCGCCAACGAGGTCCAAATAAGTAAGATAAAAAAACAGGTGCGACATTAACTAGCATCATCGCACCCCGCAGTTGCAGTGAAATAGGAGGTTCATATGCCCGTGACTCGAGACGCTGTGAACGAGCGGGAACCTAATCTGGGGCATGTAGCGGGGTGACTATCTAATGGTCTACGGTCCTTAGACCTGCTTCACTAATATTATCCTAGAGTTCGTAGATTAAGAACCATCTGTGAAAAAAGGTCAGCCGAAATTTAGAAGCAGCAATGACCTTCTTCGGTTAGTTGGCAGCTGAACACCGAGAAATTGCCTTTGTTCATGCAGCAGGATATAAGCTTGCAGCAAGTGTAGACTCATGTTTATAGCGCTGCGGTCGCGTGTGCGAGGATAATGAGTATAAAACTAAGATGCTAAGCTACTAGCAACTATGCCCCAAGAAAGATGTCAGACCCTCCATTGAAGTTTCAATTTTAAGGTGAGACTAGTAAAATAAGAGAAAAACATCATTTGTCCTCTTGTATAACGGAGTATATCATTCCCAAAAAGGTAGATGCAAGTAGTTCTAGTGATTACCGACCAATTACCTGCCTCTCGACCAACGCAATTTAAACATGGTCTAATTGAATCCAACAAGCGTTTCCCGCAACACGCAACGATTATTTACTTGAGCTCCTTAAGGTATATCAGATCGTTTTTTGGATAACGCTATTCAAATATGGTGCACAAGGGATATATGTTTTATTTGTGGAATGATAAGGTATATCCGGTCCTTGTCCATTAAACGAAGAATCCTTTAAGGGGATTCATTCAGCTCCAAATGGGTTTGTTTATAATTTAACCCGCTCAGTTAGAAACTCAACAACGCGTCATATGGATTCAAAATTAAGGGGGAAGTGGCTGAGTCTCAATTCACTCACCTCCTGTATGTACATAGAGGCCATAAAGGTTTATGAATACACTGAGAAAATCCAAAAGAATTTGGAGCTTAAGCAGGCGATCCTGACCGTGTGGTGGGTGAAGAAGGTCGCAACATATACCTTTATTGCCGGTTTTTATAAATTTGGGCCTTCCACATGGCCTCTTTGTATTCGGTCTTGTGGCTGCCCCCGCTTCTTTATCGGTGTCGGAATCTTCAGGTAGAAATTCTTCAGGTTGAAGTTCTCTTTCAAAGCCAAGGAAAGGCTCAAGGTCATCTTCAGAATCTTCATTGTTGCGTGAATTTACGGAGCCCCGACATGTTGAATTGGGTATTCTATCAGATCTGTGATGCTGGCGTCCACTACTATTTCCCTGGAGGTGCGGTTTTCTGGTAAAGTTTGTAAACGGGTACGACTTGGGGCATTTTTCCTTGGGAGTTCGCCCTTTTCCTTGGATGGATGGGATTGAAATTCATTCAAGAATTTAACGACTCGTAATATGCGGATCTTGCGTTCGTCGGGTATATAAATACGATAAGCTTTGGATTGATGGGCATAACCAACAAAGAATCCAGCAATTCCCTTGGGCTCAAACTTCCCTTTTCCCGGAGACTTATCAAGTATGAAACCTTGTTCACCAAACGATTGGAGATGCGCAAGATCTGGTTTTTGCCCGGTCCATCTTTTCATGGGGGTTATTCCGTCAGGTAACGCCTTCGTAGGTAATCGGTTTTTCGTGTAATTCGCCGTAGAGATTGCCTCTGCCCAAAGCGATAGGGACAAATTCGCATCAATCTGTATGCAACGCGCGGCTTCGACACTCGGCTACACCGTTTTGTTGCGACGTATAGGGCGTCGACGCTGTCGGATACCTGAAGCCTTGAGTAGATCCTACATTTCCATGTTGACGAACTCTCCGCCATTGTCAGACTGGATCGCTTTAATCTTGCGCCCGAGGTGATTTTCCACAAGATTCTTATAATCTTTAAATTCCTGCACGGCTTCGCTTTTATTCTTCAGGAAATATACGAGACATACTCTGCTGTAATCGTCTATAAATGTTATGAAATAGTGTGCACCCGTCCAATGACTGCGTCCGCATCGGCCCGCAGAGGTCTGTACGCACCAGCTCCAGTAGCTCCTTGGAGAAATTTTCGCGGGGTCTAAAGGGAATCCTAGACATTTTTCCTGAAATGCATGACTCACATTCGATTTCGTTGACCGCTGTCTTAAGCTTCAAGCCGTTCACATTCCCGTCCTTGGCGATGATTGACAGGTCCCGGGCATTGAGATGTCCTAGGCCAGTATGCCACATTTCGACGTCGGTCTTGAGTTTTGCATCTTCAGAGACGACATTCGCGCATTGCTCGCGTTCGCGGAGGTAGAACAAATCCCCAATGCGTTCGCCGACGAGCATTGTTTTACCGGATTGATCTGTCACGACGGCGCGCGATTTCTTGAAAATAACTTCGTGCCCACGATCTACTATTTTTGCGATTGATATGAGATTCGATCGTAAGTCCGGCACATGCAACGTGTCTTTCAACGTAACAACACTGTTGGGATTGTCCGCGGTCTCGATACGCACGTCACCTTTCCCGATCACGCAAGTTTCCGAATTGTTCGCAAGTTTCAAGGTTCCGTCATTAGCACTCACGTTTATGAAAACACTCTCATCGGAACACAAATGCGAGGTGCATCCAGAATCTAAACACCAAAGATTGCACGTACCCTTCGACTTCCCGGTGTCGCCGGTGAAATAACAACAATGGGCCTCGTTCGACTCTTCTTTATCGTTATTCACTTTCTTCTTTGCCAACACTCGCTTTCTTTGTGCCCCTTTTTGTGACAATAACCGCACTTGTACCGAACTTTGCCGTCCGTTTTCGCTTTATTTTGATTACTTTCATTCGCGTCACAGCTGTTTCTGGAAACACTCGCGCCACCACTGCCTCTTTGTTGGAACTTACCGGACGATTTTTTATTCCTCGCCGCGAACATGGCAGCGCCACCCTCCACGTCGGACAAACTATCGCGAGATTCGATGGCACACCGGAAATTTTCAAAACCGTTCGGCAGGCTGTATAACAGCATAATGGCAAGAACATTGTCATTTATGTTGACATCCATGGCTCTTAGCTTATCTATGGCATCGAAAAATTTGGCGAGATGCGTTATGAGATCGTCGTCGCTGACTTGCATTTTCTGCTGCGTGAGACGTTTGAGGAGGGTCGCTTTTCGCGCGGGTCCTTTTGAGGCGTAAACAGATTGGTGTTTTAGCTATACCTCGCGGAACGTTGTGCAGCCTCGAATTTGCGCGAGTTCCGAGGGGTTAATCGCTAAAATCAGATGGGCCTTGGCCTTGCGATCCCTCGTTGTCCACGTTGTAAAAGCTTCTTGTACGTGCGTGAGTTCCGCGCCTTCCCCTGCCTCGACGGGTTTCACCGGAAACGTATCCCCAAGTATCATTTTTCACGAGTAAAGCTTCGGTTTGAATACACCACGTATCATAATTGTCACGGGTGAGTGTTTCAAGTCTCGTTGTCGTCGTCGCGTACGCCATTTTCTTCGGCTGGCGGGTTGACTCTTTGCGTCCGTGCACACGGTGATTTTCTCACTCGAATATTCACGCTCGCGAATTCAATTTTCTCGTTTTTATCGTGCTCAGAATTAATCTGGGCCCATAACCTCTTAGCGAGGTTTTAAAAGCAGTTAAACATGATATAATTATACAAGAGAACAATTTATTATAACCGTATGGTGTAAGCATTACAGAGCGACTGACTTGAGAGTCTGGGGTAAGATCGTATGAGCAAACGATACAAAAGTAGTGGGGTTAAAGTCAGTAGTGCCAACTAAAGAAATAAACATAAAGGTATTGATAATTGTGCATTAACATTTCTAGAATATTTATTTTATTTCGTGTTATTGAGCAATAGGTAATGTCGATATTGACGAAATTATAAATCTTTTCTATTTGGACACTTGTAAAATAAAAAAAATTGGAAGCTTATACTACTATGCAGTATATTTTAATTTAACTCAAAATTACAACATTTAATTTTTAACAGGTAAAAGTGAATAACAAAGGTGACGTGCGTGTGCGGGCTAACCGTAACGAGCTAGAGGCCGATAGACGCGTAAAGGAAATTTGTTCCTTCAATCTTGAAAACTCAAATACTGCTGTTATCGTGGGCGGTGGTCCCGCAGGGGCAACCTGCGCAGAAAGTTTACGCCAGGAAGGCTTCACTGGACGTATAATTATGATCTGCAAAGAAAATTCTTTACCTTACGATCGAGTTAAAGTGTCAAAATCTATGGATTTGAACGTTCAAAATATTCTCTTGAGACCTCAGATGTTCTACGACCAGTATAAAATAGAAACGCGTCTCGGTATAGAAGCAACGAGTAAGTGTTTCTTTTTTTCTGTGAATATTTATATTTGATATTGTAAATCTTGAACTAAACATCTCGAACATTCTTGAAAATAGTTTCTAAAGTATCTTGTTTATTTTATAGACTTGGACACTGAGCGTAAAGTTCTAACATTGAGTAAAGGAGAGGAAATTAATTATGTACACTTATTTATTGCAACTGGTTGCAGAGCTAGAGTGCCCGATACTCCTGGTGTGGATTTACAAAATATTTTTGTACTGCGAAATTACACTGATGCAAATGGTGTTCATAAAGCGCTCTCTCCTAATAAGCATGTTGTAATTCTGGGGACGAGTTTTATTGGCATGGAGGCAGCAGCTTTCTGCGTTGGTAAATGTGCTTCTCTTACTGTGATCGGAAGAGAATCTCTGCCTCTGGAAGCAATTTTCGGTGATGAAATTGGAGAGAGAGTAAAGCAAGAATTTGAATCTAAAGGTTGGTAAAAAAAGAGATGAGTATTTAAAATTTGGACCGAATTGTACATACTTGAAAAAATGGGAAATTTGTTAAAATAAGGAAATTTAAGAATTCAAAAAACTTCTATTTAAAAAAATCTTGTTTTGTTGAAATTTAAAAGAAATACTAAATGGCTGCATTTCTTTCAGGTATAAAATTCATATTCAAGAACAGTATTGAGAAATTCCTACCGAAGGCGAACGATGATAAAGTTTTGAGCAAAATTGAACTGCAAGATGGGACCACTTTACCTGCTGATATTGCAATATTAGGTATTGGTTCCTTTTATAATACCGACTGGCTTAAAGCTTCTTCCATTAAAATGTTGGATAACGGGACTGTGGATGTAGATAAGGTAATATTCATAATTTTTTCAGAAGAAAATAAGATAGTCTCTTCAAATAGTTTTAAACTAATTATTTCATTTTAGCACCTAAAAACGAATATAGAAAACATTTATGCTGGAGGTGACATAGCATTCGCCCCGCTAAATATTTTTGATGATTCTGCTGCGATAGGGCATTACTCCTTGGCACAATATCATGGAAAGATCGCTGCTTTGAATATTTGCAGAAAGGAGGCTGTACTAAATTCCGTTCCATTTTTCTGGACCACTTTATTCGGTAAAAGCTACCGATATGCAGGTATATATGGATTATAATTAACTCAAATATCGAACAATGTTTTTTCATACAAATAAATTATATGCAGCATAATTAAACTTGCAGTGTTTAGGTATCAACAAATTACTATTTTTCGTAAGCATTAACGAAATAAAAGCTCATAATATTTCACATTTTGTGTGGAGTGGTAGATTTTGAAATTAAGAATATTTTCAGTTAGAAACATATTTTGGCTAAAATCAAGAATTTTCGAGTAAAATGCGTTTTCTATGTCCTACATCAGCTCTTGATTTTTGACCTCAGCCGGGGCTGCATTTGGATGGAAAACGGCTCTTGAAAAATGGTTCAAGTCGGCCCATAAGCAGTCCAAAAAAAGTTTGACAAGCTTAAAGCAGTCCAACCCATCAAGTCCAATTGCCCAGATCCTTTAAAATGGCACCGCCCCATCTGGATTTTTCCAGATTTACAGATGTCCAATCCAACCCTGACCTCAGCCCACATTTAATCATTGGCAAAACTCACATATTCAAATATTTTATTTATTATCTGAAATAAAGCTTTAGAAAAAGTTTGATAATTCCTATGAAACGGTGTAAGTATAATTCTTTTATCGTCCACTCAGAATTAAACAATATTAAATAGATATTGTGGAAATTTGACAATTTGCATATTATGCAAACAATTTGTGGATGTCTACAGGTGAAACAAAACCAGGAAATCATGGAAAAGTCATGGAAAAAATAAGAGATTTTGCAAAAGACTGGCAAAAGTCAAAGAGTTTTTACAATAGTTCTACAATCCATTCAATTAAAAAAATCTAACTTCAAAGCTCATAAAAAAATTTGTGAATTTCGGTCCTGACCATTTCGTTTCTGTCAATTATACAAGTACTTCCTTCTACATAAATAACTACTTTAAATTCTGGACAGTGCTTGCACACATCGGTGAAAAGTGATGTGATGAAAATTTATTTAAAGTTATTAACGGTTCTGGTACTTCTTTCAGCTGTACTTAACTGTTTCGGTCATGACAGTTAATTTGTTCGGGAATAAAATATATATTCATTAAAGTTCTATCTAATGGAGTGAGCCATTAGAAAGAAGTTGACTATTCCAAAGTTGGGATGATTGAAATTGAAATTAGCACCTTATGCACGTAAGCTCTCTCCTAGGATATCTAAACTTTTCTTAAGATTTTGTCCTAAAACAGAGAAAATATATAAGAGAGCAATACAGCGGTTCTGTGCAAATTTCAGCATTTTTTGACATTTCATTTGTGAAGGAGAGCCCTGAAAGTATGAAAGAACAGAAAGGTCCCATAGGCTAGACACTTTTACACGTTTTCAGTTGATCGACGTGAAGTTGGAGCATCTTCAATACGGGATTGTGGGTGTTCTTCGAATGATAGCTTTCTTTGCGAATTTTTGGAATTTAGATTTGGCCCATACTTTTTATAATGAATTAGTGACACTAGAGATGAAATCTAAAAAAGCCTTTAAGGGGGCGCTTTCAACGGCGCTTCTCAACCGTTTTCGACAAAAACGGCTTTGAAGTTTTAGCCACAGTCCTTATAATCGGAAATTCGTATTTTGTTCATAAGCCAGCTACATATTGCAATTTTATATTGCGATTGTATTGCAGTGAAGCGAAAATAAAAATTTTGAATGCTTTTGTTTGCTAAATATTAAAAAATCTCATGGAAATTATTCTATCGGCGTGGCACATAGTGAAGATGCATAATTCTGTAAAAATATATATTTTCCTTCTCAACCTGCGTCCGCCATGAAGAAATACATACAGGATGTACTTTTTCCGTCGTAGACCGTGAAATTACGTACAAGTCGTAAGTCAAAACACATCGTAAAATGATATTTTGAGGTTAGGTCTTCCTAAATTTTTCCATTATACTCAAACATCATTTTTATAGTTATTGAAAAATAGAATTCTATATAATTGTATAACATAGTAGTATATTATATATAATACCGTTTTTAGATAATCACCCTTTCTAAATTACCGAATTGTCCATAATCTCAGAAGAACGTTAAAATCTAAATTATGTACAAAACAACAAACGAAATGCGCACCAAATGGTAAGAGGTCGTTCGAGCGTCTCCGGAACTCATCGTTTGGCACGACTTGCTCTCGTTGGTCCCGAATGGTACAAATTTACGTCCTTAAAATAATTCTGCGGCGTTCGTCCGTGTGAACTTACTTCCTCGGATAAAAAAGTACACGTTATTAAAATGTATTCATGCATTGTTGTATGTGTTTGTGGTACGTTAAGTTTTCGTTTGACGGAGGGGGTATTTTGCCGGCCTCGGCCGTAGAAGTATACTTTTACGGAGTGTGAGCGTGCGTTTTTAGTTCAAGCGGCGACACTATCATGGCTCTCTCTTTAAACGCATGCGCAGTTCATATATCTAATTTTTGTAGACTGTGCAACACTATGGCTAGTATGAAGCTCACGTCCCACATTTAATGATACGTTTAATTTTAGTTATAGTTATTCAGAACTATTGTGTGCTATATTTTTGCTTACGAGGGGCTCCGCTCCTCGACTCCGTCGGGTCTCCACCTCGGCCCCCGGCACCCCCCCCCCCAAACATTCTGCACTTTACCCCCGACACCCACTTGCATACTGAAACAATTCCGATTTTGCATAAAATATCGTCTGTCACTCCTCCAGCAAACACTTTCGTAGACTTAACGCCCCAAGGAAATGTATCCCCTTACGTAAACTTACGCTGTCCCACGCCGATCGAATAATTTCCATCATCGAACGTAGTAATTTTACAGTCGACTGCACATAAAACAACCCTTCTCTTATTTTCGCACTTGACCATTACACACTTTTCCGTAGAGAAAAAAACGTCAAAAGAATTCAATTATTTTTGGACAACTTACTTTATAGTTTTATAAAGGAAGCTGACAAGAGAATGTGGTAAAGATTCTAAGGGAGGATGGATTAGGGTAAGAATGGATGAAGAAGTTGGAGAGTGCTAGAGGAGTGATTGTGAAAGAATGAAATAATCCATGTAAAAAATTGCAAAATGGAGGTAAAAGAGAAGAGAAAGAAAAAGGAAACGGAAGTCGCTTAGACAAGAAGCGTACAGATTGTAAGTAATAGGCATGTAATAGAATAAGTGGACTAAGATGCGGTTGCGTTCTCACACTCTCTCTCTCTCTCTTGCTTGCAATCTCGCTTTTGCTTGCACTCTCGATCGCACGCTCGCTCACTCGTTCGCTAACACGTCCTAAATTGCACTATCGCAGGAAATAGAAATAAGAATCTAGATATAATATTTTATGTAAAAAACAAAGGTATTTTATTATTCATGGTGCTAATATTTAGAACAAACTATCTATAACAACTAGAAACGCGCCTTCACAATACCACTTAGGAAACTTAATGTATTACGCACAAACGTTATTATACATTACAAATCCGATGGTCGCAAGTTTTATCGAACCGTAAAATAACTTTTCAAGAAAATCAATTATTTTATTTAAACATGTTCCAGATAAAATATTGGCTCACCGAAATTCGTTGCCTTGAAGAAATGGAAATTTAGGTTAGATTCTTCGAAATTTGGTGACCGTAGCACAAATAATTTCAGTGAGCCTAGATAGTTCGTACATTATTACAAATAATTAGTGACTGTCCCCGATTAAGTTGGAATTCAATCAAATATTTTGAATTCTTTTGAAAGCATAACATTTTTTTTAAACTTTTTAAAATTCATCAACTGTGGTCGACATTGAACTACTACTGAACTAGGATGCACTCGTTTCTTTAAATCTGCATAATTCTAAGAAATCGGGAGAATTTTGCTGAACTCAAAAGTCCTCAAGGAATTTAAAATAATTCAACGTTAATTCTAAAGACTTTAGAAGAATTCAAAAAAGTTTAACGTTTCCTTAAAGATTTTAATTGAACTGAAAAACTTTTGCAGAATTCTGCAGAATTAAAAAAAGAGTGCATCTTAATTCAGTAGCATTTAACCCGTCGACCAAAGTTGCTGAATTTGGAAATAGTTGAAAAGAATTTCATGCTTTCAGAAGAATTGAGAGAATCCAAAACATTAGAATGAATTCTCAATTATTCAGGGACGATCACTGATTATTTGCAATAATGTGCGAAAGTTATTTTACGAATCAGTGAAACTTGAGAGCATCCAATTCGAAGAGACAATCACATTTGTAATTGCACTTGTTTTGTTGCTTGAAGCAATGTGAAGTTACCGCGGTAGGAGATACTGCTTTTCGGGATCGCACGCACACTTTCAACTAACTGTACACCTACATAAAATTTAATTGCCCTGAAGTACACAG
>JAWWLR010000034.1:10620859-10631060 GCA_035041075.1 Acraspis erinacei | reverse complement strand
CTGACCGCCTCCTGCAGGACATATCCATTAATATAAGCAACGATGGAAGATAGTATATTTTGCATTAAAAATGTTTATAATAGTAGATATAGGTTTTCAAATATTTTTAGAGAATTTTGTTAACTTTATTGATAAACAAAATATATAATTTTCAGTAGAAATTCAAATTTTAAAATATCAGTTTTCTTTTTAGCAGAGCTGTTCAAGCTTTAATTATTCTTGCTATTTTAACTAAAAAATGTTTTAATTAAACGAAACAGTAGAATTTCACAAATAAAGTCGAATTTTCAAGAATAGACTTGAATTCTCGTCTAGCACGGATTAATTTTCAACGAGACAGATGCATTGTTAATCAAAAAAAATTAATTTTATACCAAAAAGACGATTTTCCAACCGAAAAAATACATTTTTATCAAGACACTCACTCAAGTAATTGAATTTTCTACTAAAAATGATACATTTTCAACGAAACATGAGATGATTAAATTATCATTAAGAACATTAATTTTTATCCTAAAAAGAAAATTTTTAACAAAATAGTTTAATTTAAAAAAAAATCAATGGTAACTATAAAGATGGATCACCAACTGATAAAAATAAATTTTCAACAATGTATTTCAACTTTCGAAAAAGCAGCTGCATTTTCTACCGAATTGTTGAATTTTCGAGTTGAAAATAGGAAAGTACTACGAAGCAGTTGAAACTTAACCAAAAACTTGATTATCAAGCGAAAAAGAGTAATTTTTATCCGCAAAATAGAAGAATTTCAACAAAAATAAGTTATTTAAAAAAAATGTTTTTTGCCCCCCGTTGCCAAGCTTCAGCTTCCAATGCTTCCTGCAGGTCTTTTGATAACGTGGTTGGTCCTTATAAGCGCCTATTAAAAGAAGGCTAAACGTTTGAGCTGTGTTTCCTCCTTGTCTAATTGCATCCAGGTTAGTTCTACTTAATTCAGTCGAGCTTTTTATTCCACGGTCGGTTTCTAAAACTGCGTATAATTCGTCGTAACCTCTTATTGTGATGTGTCGTATGGCTTTTTCGGCTTGGTCTCTAATTTTTTATGCTACTACAGAATCGAGGAGTAAGTCTGGATTCTCGCAGCCTAAACGAACTCTTTTTACGTTTTTTAACAATTCGCGGATACCGGCATTATTAGTTCCATTAAGAATTTTGATTGTTCTAATCATATACCTTACTGGTGACAGAGGAGTGATTATAAATGCTATTCTAGCGGGCAGCTCATTGTATCATTGTATCATTGTAGGGGTGGTTCTTGGTTGGGGTGAATTCGTAGGTGCTGTTTCCTGAGAGATTAGTTTTCTAATTTCTCGTCTAGGTACTTCAATTTTTTATCGTCAGAATCCGAATCTTTGTCCGTTGCAAAAGCTGTATTTCTTTTAACTTGTTTAATTTTCTGTCTCATGATGTCATTTTCGTCTTTAAGTGTAGGAAGTTCTTCTTTCATTCTGAAATTCTCGAGTCTCATCTCTTGCATTTCCAATCGCAATTTCTGGATGGGATCCAGATTTAATAAGGAATCTGGATAAAGTATGAGTGTTGCTGTGGGAGGTCATTGCCGTAAAGAATAAAGGAATCAGTTCGTGTGATAAATCAGAATTCTCGTCAGTGTCGATACTTTGCGTATGCCAGCGTGAAATGTATCGGTCTCGCGTCTGTTATCTGATGCGCGCCATTATGGTTTGCTATCGATGTTAAGTCTTTTAATACAGTGGAATGCAATGATATCGACACGAGTGATTGCTGTTTGCTTTGGACGTTTAGTCTTTTAAGGCAGTGGAATGCAAGCATATCGTCTACTACAATTCCCCTGATTCCAAGGTAAGGGTTTCTATTATTCTTGAGTAAAGGCAGTGCTCTGGAGCAACAGGAGTGTACCTTACCGGAATTGCAAAACTTTGCTCTCCTAACGTCAAATTAAATTTGATTTCACGTTTACTTCCTACCTCTGGATTTGGGCCTTGGCCGATAACTGCTCGTCGTTCTTCCAAGCGCTGTTACGCAAATGCGTCTTCCGCCTGATTGCGGGCGTTGTTAACTTTTTGTATTTCGAAAAACAGGAGTTTCACGTTGTATAGTTGCTAGTCAATTCACAATCTATTTTTAACCTAAATTTTTCTACTTATCAGGCTTTCCGGTCACGAGAATTGCTTTTTATAAGAATTCGCTATTGTATCCGTGGATACAGAAATCTAAAGAGCAATCCTGGCAGGATCGCCAAAATTTCAAGCGTGAAAATACTTAATGAGCTTTTTCGTTTAAGCTCGAGGTCAATTTGTGACTTCAAGCTCTTCATTTATGTTTAGGAGTACATGTATAGAACTGAGATTTTCAGAGAGGCGGCGCTTTATATATGCTTATCAGACGTAGATTGGGGGTAATTGTCAGCTCGTAAAATCTTGGTATCAAATGTAACATTTCCTTTAACTAAAAAAGTATAGAATCATGCACATAGAATATTTTATTTCTATAAAGAAATGCTTCACTTTAAAATCCCACAATTAGTTTCCTTATCAAACGAAGAACTACATCCGACAATTATTAAAGAAAACTTCGAGAAACAATAATATAAGTTTGAAGAGTCTATTTAAACATCTAATTATCATTCGGTAGTAATTTTTTATATGACGAAAGCAGTTGGTGCAAGAAGAAGTCGAGAAACAAAATTAACGCCAGATATGCAAAAAATCCAATTAAAAAAATTAATGATTTATTTGTATTCTGTGGTTAATTTTAAGGAGAAATTTTGAGAATCAAATCGATACACCTTAAATATAAGACTTTTCATAAAAAAAGAAAAAATATTTCTACCAAATTTTTGAATTTTCTACAATAATAATATAATTTTCAACCGAGTAGTGGAATTTTTAACCAAAAAAGGTGAATTCTTATCAAGAAATATAATATTTGATATTAAAAAAAAAAAGATTTTCATTAAAAACTGAAAGCACAATTTTCGAACCAAAAAGGCGATTTTTAACCAAATAGTTGAAATATTATTCAAAAAATATTTTTCAGTCAATAGAATGTCTAAGAAAAAAATAATTGAAATAGTTCTAACACTTCTTTTAATTAACGTATTAATTTTATTTAAGATAAATTTTATTCAAGACAAATTCGAAACCAACATTTACAACGAAAAATTTGATAGAATTAGAGGTTTCAATAAACTACTATAAACAACTTCTTTATAACATATAATTAATTGAACGGTAAGCGTGAAGCTTATGAACAATATTCTTAATATTAATTGATTTAATTCAATAACATAATTCAATAACATATTGGCTTATTTTGTGTCCCAATTAAGGACATACCCAAAAATTCCTGTCCCACTAACGAGCCGTCTGACTAGCTTAAAAATGAAGTATTTGTATTAATTAACTATAAAATTAATAATGTCTTTTTTGTTATAATCCAACAAATAAGGTTTTAGCCACTTATTATAACGGTTTTTGTTACCAAAATTCCAGTTCATCATTTTAAAATTGTGTCTATGTGGATCAGCTTTTCGTAATTGTCTCAGTAATATTCGGTTTGACTTACTACCAATTCAAATTTAGGATCTCCAAATAATATATAAATTGAACACTTTTTTATGAACTTTGGACACTTTTAAATCAAGAATCCAATTTTTAATAAGATTCAATAGAAAATATTCAAAAACTGTACGATTTTTTGAAATAATGGCTTTGGCGTTCAAAATTCAATATAAAATTATGTGAAATACTATAATATCTTAAATTACATGAAAATATTCTACCAATTATTTAAAAGTATTTAGCTACATATTCTTTTAAGGTTTTTTTTTGTATTTCTTTAATGCAATAATCACATTTCTTTGCCAACTAAAAATTATGATTTGATACATTATTTTTTATAGCATAACATAATTCATTTGCTACCTAAATTTTCGTTGCAGAATCAGGGTTTGGCTGTATCAGCTGTAAAAAAGATGTGAAAGTGGAAAGTCCCAGGTATCACGGGTTGCCGCCTCTGGCGCAGCGTCCTAAACTTACTTGTGCCACTGTCGTCAAAAATAGGGAGCCTGTAGTAGGAGGAAAGAGTGAGTTATTTACTGTCTTCACCCATTTAGGAGCAGTTCCTTGGCAGGTGGAAATTGAGAAACACGGTGAGGTCGTCTACATCGTAGGATATCCCGAACGTTACCAAACTGGACTCCCGACTTTTCGCGCATTTGGTCTATCTTCAGAAAAGCATAACAATTATGGAAGAATTAAAATACTCGTAGAGGGCGACTGGGCCTACCGGTATGTTCCAGTAGGCATAGCTGAACGTACTTTGAATGACAAATACGACAAGCCATACCATCCGGTCACAGAAAACCTGCGTCATTATCAAATAACGCTATATTCCGATCATGACTGTCAACCGTACCGGCCGGATAATAAGCTCCCGGACCATAAGCATTAGATTTTGAAATTTTAAGTGACCAAGTCAATCAGTGTAAGATAGCGCCAAACGTATGTCAGAGATTGAAAGCATTGTCATTAGAAACTTTGGTTGATACATATTTAAAAATCAGGAAGATTGCTAGCAGGTAAAGAGGACTTTCAAGGCAAATGTGAAGACCAGAGAAATAGTGTTCTTGAAACTTTCGATGACTCCTAACGAGTTTTTAGAAGACAGTTTTGCCAAATTAAGAACAATTATTTCGACATTTACAGTTGAAGCTTTGCAGTACGGAAATAGATAACAAACAAAATCGGAACTTTTCAGGAGAGAGAAATAATATTCTGTAAAATCGAAATCATCATTTATCACCATATTGAGATTGAAAAAAATTTTAATAATAAAAACTGTTTGAGATTTAGCATACCTGTGTGTTTTGCGGATTATTTATATTGGTTGTAATTAAGATGTATTAGAAAGTTACGGTTAAAAATTAAAATTTAAGAAAGTCAATTGGTTAAAAATATAATTGCGTAGCTATAAAAATTATTATGTACGACTTCGCCAATGGAGTGGACACAGTATAGGGGCGACAACAAGCGACAACAAGCACAGTAGAATGAGAAAAATACATAATGAAGCAGAGATGGTAGGTGGATTTTAACACAGGCAAGATTATTATAGATATCTTTAATGTCAGCAATATATGATTTCAAGTTGTCGTTATTATTCTTGGCGATGTGGAACATTTTCATAAATATTCTTTTGCAATAAGATGATTCTTTAGTTAAGATACTATAATTAGCATAGTCAAAATTGTGTTTATATTCTTTAACATGCTTAGATAGAGCCGTTTTTTAAACAAGTCTTTCGCAGTCTCTCCTCTGTTCCTTGATTCCTGTGAGTATGTACCTCTTTGACTGTCCAACGTAACATTTGTCAATGTCTTTTCACATAACTTTATATACAGTACTAGTAGGTTCATAAATAGTTGTTAAATCCTTTTGACTAATAAGACATTTTAAGGCATCTTTCATAGGTTTAAAAACTATTTTCAAGTTGTATTTTTGAAGAAATTTAGTATAAAATTTTGAGACAAATGGACAATATGGAAGGACTGGAATTTGGTCTAGATTAATATCATTACTTTGATTGTTGTCATTAATATTGATATTATTATTATTATTCGTATCTGATGTGGTTAGTCGATTTTCTGTCTGCTTTTCATAGAATCAGCAGGAAGCTACATTATAACTTACAACGTGAGTCGGAGTTTCGACTCGATTTTTGAAACATATAAATCATAATTTAGTGGGAATACAGTTTTTTAAGCATTCGCATAATCCTATTTTATATAAAGTATAAAAGGTTCCTAAACTTAATGCTGCATAACTAATATATTGGAACCATTCTATACTAGTTTCTTTCCAAATTCTTAAACGCCTATCTTTGGCGATATTTGAGACAATATTCTCGGTGTCTTCTGAGCTTAACCTAGCTTGTCGCAATTCCTTATTGCTAATTTGCTTTGGTAATTGTGACAATTTATCGTTGAATTTTTCTACATGACTTTTTCGAATTTTATGTCATATATTACTTTTCATTCATGAGTTACCCATTTTATTTCTGTATTTAGTTCTAGAATATCATCGTTATTAAAGATTTTACAATCTTTTCCG
Source organism: Acraspis erinacei (assembly GCA_035041075.1). NCBI lineage: Eukaryota > Metazoa > Arthropoda > Insecta > Hymenoptera > Cynipidae > Acraspis > Acraspis erinacei. The sequence continues at coordinate 10,624,950 of JAWWLR010000034.1, read as the reverse complement.
ATAATAGATGCTACATAGTCTAGTTCTATTGTTTGAAGATTTTCGTTACAAGCTATATCTAAGGTTATTTTGGTCAATGGTATAATGATGTAACCGTTAAAAATTAGTATAAAGGTTTCTACGTGTAATGAGTAAAGTGATTGGTTGCCTTTATTTTTGGTATATCTTTTATATAAACTTGATTCGCAAGTTTGAGTGTCTATCAGCTTAATGTTAGGCTAATTTATTTTACAAATTTTGTAGTTATCGATTTGTTTACAAGTCTGTATAGAAGTTATGTCAGTTGGTACGTACGAGTCTCTATATTTGATTACATCATCATATTTCGGGATTATGGACATGTGTATATTATGGATTTTTTCGGGGATAGGGATAATATGTCGTAAGGATCCTTCAACTTTTTCAAGTATAGGGATTTGTACAATGTATGGAAATAATCCCTTCATAATTGCGATGTTGATTTGGATAATATTTAGAAGGTGTTGGTCATTTTTTCCGCTGTTATCGAAATGATAACGGGTGCGATGAAAGTACTAAAATTCTTGAATTGTTTTCTTGAGTTTAGCAGGCATAAGTATTTTTGGGTGCGGAATTCCGTGTTTCCAGTCGGTTATAACGTTGACAGCTGTATCCATATCTTCAGTGGTTTCGTCAATCATGATTGCTCCCATTACTAATTTTGATTTAATGTAACTGTCTCTTGCCACTTTGTTTATTCCTATACTAACGTTTCTTGCGAATCCTCGTTCCTCGTTTGCCTGTTCCTGATTTATTCTGTAGTTCGTTGAGGATGAATCTAATATCATCTTGATATTTTTATATGATTTGTTAGGATATTTTGGAAATATCTCCGACGAAGTTAGCTAATCCCCTTTTATAACGTTGTTTTCCTAATAGTTTCTTCAAGATAGCTTCTTTTGTCAGTGGGCGTGTAAATCTTCCTTCGAATAATTAATTTCGTGTTGCGTTGTACATGTTCTACTGCATGCTAGTTTACTCAGACTGATGGTTTTGCTGATTGTATTGACCCGGTCTTCAGCCGACGTCATTTTGATTCCAATTATTAATTTCCACGTTTCATGATACAGATGTACTTTTGAGACTTCTTCAATGTAAACATTTCCCTGGATGGGTGTCAACGTGAAGTTTGCTCTAGTTGTTGTTGTCTAATAGTTTTGTTATTTCATTATGGTCCCTTGCAACTAGGGTCTAGCTTGTTTCTTTTATTGTTGATCAATATTTTAACATGTTGTTCCATTTTGTATACAGGATGTTTTCTGATTATCTTTTCATCCAGGCGTTTCTTTATTTTTTCCATTTCAATTTCTATTCATTGTCTAGCTTTTTCTATATTTTCATCATGTTTTTTCTTTAATTTTGTTATGACTTCTTGTAAACTTAGTTTAGGGGAGTAAGGAATCGTCGATGGGATGTTGGGGTCTTGTCCGAAAGATATTTTGTGTGGTGAAAATCCTGCTGTTTCCTTTTTCGTTTTGTTAATTACGATATCAATGTACTTAATGTTTTCATCCCATTCTTTTGAGTTCTGTGAAAAGGTTGTCTTTATCATATTCGTTAGGGTTGAATGCATTCGTTCAATATTCCGATTTGATTGGGGGTGGCAAGCTGTTGTTTTGGTATGTTTTATTTGGAGGACTTGTTGAAATTGTTGGATAAGTTCTGACAGCAAATTTTGACCTTGGTCCTTCAAAATTGATCGTGTACCTAGTTAATCTGTCCTGAAGACTTAGTATATACGTACTTCCTTTTGTTTTTTCTGGTAATGGTCCATGATTTCTTTATCCGTTCCATACCAATATCCAGTTTTCTTGGCTTTTTCTAGCGTTTTCTTTTCACCTAGATGGTTTTTATGGGATTCTTTAAGAATTTCATTTCTCTCTTCTTTTGTCAGTTCTCGATTATTATTGAAACAGAGATTTAGGTTTTGTTCTATATAGACGGTGGACAGAAATTCTATTAGTGAATGCATTCAGAGTCTTCTGTAGGTTCTCTCATCCTTCTTATGGGTGGTTTAATTTGTTGTTCTTGTGGTAGAGATTTGTCCTCAGTTATGACTGGGGGGTTGAATATCTATATGTCTGGAAGCTTTGTTTCTGTTGCTTGGGCTAGTATTAGTGTTTCGTCTATACATTGTTTTAATCAATCTTGCTGTATAGGGAATAATCGAGAAAGGCAGTCTGCTACTTTATTTTATTTCCCTTTCACGTATTTTGTTTCGTATTTGTACTCTTCCATCCTGAGTCTCCGTCGTAACAATCGAGGGCTAGGGTCTTTCACATATGCAAAACAGTTTTTACCTATGAACCCTCCAAACGCGTTATCCATTAACCTTTGACAAGTTGCGGGTGCATTCTTTAAACCAAAGGGCAATCTGTGGTATTCGAAATGTCCTTGAGTGGTTGAAGAAGCAATGTATTTTTTACTTTCTTCTTTCATTGGTATTTGATGGAATCCAGCGCTCATGTCGAATGCAGAGAACAATCGAGCTTTTCCTAGCTGGTCTAGAATGTCGTCTATCATAGTTAGCGGGTAGACATCCTGATATGTATCCTTGTTCAGAACAGCCCAAAGTGGAGAGTTGAAAGGTGATTGGGAAGTTCTGATGGTACCTTTGTCTAAAAGTTTCTTAGTTTCCTCGAGTGAAAATTCTCTGTGGTTTTCTGGTAGTTTGTGAGAACAAAGGTTAATTATTTTTCCTGAGTTTCAAATAATTTCATGCTCTGTTAAATTTGTACACGGCAATGGCTCGTGTGATAATGAGAAGACTTCTTGATAAAGTAATATCAATTTTTTGATATCCTCTTTGACCTATGGCTCGACGTGTTTAATTGTAGAGTTCTGCATTGCCTGGTTTATGCGTTGGTAGTTTCCAGGTATGTCATGCTGTGAGTCGCTTTTTTCCGAGTCGGTATACCAGGAACGAGCTGACGTAATTTTATGATATCTAACAGTACCTGGAGATTTAACCGGTTGTGTCTGGTAATGAAAGTAGGGTACTCTCAGCTCTTTATTCTTTATCGCGTACAGTCCGTCCGGGATGGCGTCATGGTTTTCTACCCATACGTCTTGGTCTTTATCATCAACAGGTATTCTGCAGATAGTCGAGGTTTTATTCTGTTTGTATTTCTCTTCTTTTATCAATGGTGTTTTCTTGTTGTTCACCACTTGATATTCGGATGTGACATGCTTCGGTGGATTGGTGTGAGTCATTTCCCATGAGGAATTTTTTATTAAATTTGAATCTAGGTATATCGGGTATTATATGCTCCTTTATGATATTTATTGCGGCTCCTGTGTCCAGTAACATTTTATATATTGATCTTGTTGCGGGTGTTACTTTAGCTGGCTGTGATTCTCTGAACCACATTTCAGTTTCGGCTGCGAAGTTTTGAGCTTCCGCAATTGATTTGTTTTAGTGGTCTTACCTGTAAACCTGTTCCTCTATTTAAGATCAAAAGACATCTATTGATTCCTTCTTGTTCTTCCATTTGAATCTTCATTTTTCTTTCCGAATATTTTGTGTATTGGGCTTGTGCTGCGTAATTTATTTCATTCATTATTTTTTTGAATCTAGCGGTGAAATTTTAGAAAGTTTCCGTCGATTCGTGTTTGCAAGATTCTAAACGAATTCTTAATTTTAGTATGGAACTCTTTCATTTTAGATTTTGTCTTAAGGCCTCGTACCATTCTTCGTAGGTGTTTATTGATATAAATCTTATATAGCTACGGACTAGTTCAGGGATGGGTCAAAGGGCAATGCGTAACACACACAAAATTGAAAAATAATTTTTTTAACTCAACAGTTCTTTTATTAGATTATCATTACATTATTATTTTGCATTCAAAACTTTTACTCGGGTGAACCCGGTTATACATCATAACCACGGACTAACTCAAGTGACTGATGAGATTAGGAGGTTATAATTTAATTTAGTACGATGCTTGAAACCTCCTGCGATGAAGCTGTAGGTCTTTGAGCGGCCTCGAGCGTTGGAGGTGACAACCGTCACCCCTGGATGCTTTCTTAGAGCTACCATCTATTACTCCACAGTTTTTTAGTCGCTTGCTTC
>JAWWLR010000034.1:10544784-10559690 GCA_035041075.1 Acraspis erinacei | reverse complement strand
ACATAAATTGTCGCAAAAAAGCTCAAAATAATCGGCAATGATTGCTGTTACCGGGTTTGTTATTAGATTACCTTTTCAACTCCTTTTAATACTGGAAAATTCAAAAACAAAGATAAAATATTTTTAAATGATTTTTTATCTATAAATATAGTCACATTAGTACCAATCTATAATACCGTCGTTAATTATTCTTACTTAACACATTAGGGGTAGTTTTTCAATTTTCCTGTGTTAAAAGGGGTTGAAAGTGTAGACTAACGACAAACCCGGTTACGGCATGCATTGGCGATTATTTGGAGCTTTGTTGCGTGAATTTATTTTCTTTCCTTCAAAAACTGCGGTGGGTGCAAAAAGGGGCGGATTTTGGGGTCCCTCTTCGGGGCCCCGAGGCAATGACAGTTTTTGGTCCCCTCCCCGCAACTAAATATAATTCCAATTTCTAAACTAAAAAGACAAATTTGTATAAAAATAATTGAATTTTCATCTAAAAAAGATTCACGTTACTTTTCAAAACCAAAATTTTAATTTTAATCAGAAAGTAGAATTTTTTCTACAATTCTTTAGCAAAAATGGAATAGCTATATTTTTGGTAAAAAAATCGTTTTCAGCAAAAAAAAAAACGAATTTTCAACAATTACGGAGAAAGTTTTAACCAACTAAATTAAATTTCAATTAAAATCATTTACGTTCAATAAAAAAAATTCCCAAGATGGAGTTGAAGTTTTAACCAAGATGATGAATTTTTTACCAAAATAAGACACATTTTCAAGAGAATAGATGCTTTTCAACAAAAATAAATAAATTTTCAACACAAATAGAATGAAAGTTCATTTTAAGTTAGAAAAATATTTTTTCAACAAAACAGATTAATTTTTAACCGAAAAATTGAATGTTTATAAACAAAAATGGACAAGAAATTGAATGGTTGTATTTCTAAATAATAACAACTTTTTAAGGAGAAAAATTTAATTTTCAGAATAAAAAATAAAATTTCACACACAAAGATTAATATTCTAGCCAAATAGAATAATTTGGAACAAAATACACGAATTTTCAAACAAATATTTTAATTTTTAATGAAATTTTCTACCTAGCTGTTGAATTTTTAACTAAAAAAATCAATTTTCAACAAACAATAGAATAGGGTAATTTTTAGTTAGAGAAATAAGTTTTCCAGGAAATAAAATAAACTTTCAATGAAATACTCAAATTTTCAAACAAGCTCATGAATTTTATACGAAAAAGATTTTTTGTTAAAAAATTTAGTTTACATTAAAATAACTTATTTTGAACCAAAACAATAAATCTTCAATGAAATATTTTAATATTTATTAAAACTCTGAACATAAAATAGTTGACATTTAAGAGAAAAAAAGTGAATTAGTGACCACAAAAGACGAAGTTTCAACAAAATATAGAAATTTTCGAATAAATAAGTTAAAATATTTAAAAATTCAAAAAGTCACATTTTCTTGCGAGAAAAAATTTTTGTCTTTGAATTTACGAAAAAAGAAACTCAGGTGAAAATTCTGAGTTTATAAGAGAATTAGAGCAATAAAAGTTAGCGAGATTAGGACAACCATTAGCTTCCAGTGCAAAGTGATTTCCAAGTGAAATTTCGAATAAACATAATGGGAACTTGAAGGTTTTCTATTTTGAATTTTCAATAATCAGAATTATTTTATTTCAAAATTCATAGAGCAAGCTTTTGCAATTTTGCGATATCAAATACTTTTAGAAAAAAAATCCAGTAAGTTCAAGAGATATTGAAATGTTTTAAGACGATTCACAAATGATTAAAGCTTTGTTGGCATTTTTGAAAAGAAAAATTGGTTTATTTCGATGTCGATTTTTTAAATTAGGAACGTTATGATAATTTTAACAACATTCATAACTAGTGAATAAATTAAATATATTTTTTAAACAAATTTTTTTAAACAAAAAAAAATGGTTTCAAACATCATAGAATTTATGAAGTAATTATAAGCGTTAACGAAATTATTATTAAGTTACCAATTAAAAAGACTGATATACAAAAAATTCCCTCGACAAATGCCGGAATAATGCATTTGCTTGTTAAATTAGTATAAAAAATCATAAAGTTTATCAACTAATCATGAATGTTTCTGAATTTAATATGAAGGTCCGACTTAAAAAGTCTGATATCAAAAAAAAATTTTCTTAAACAGATGCCCCAATAATGAATTAATTTATTAAAATGGTTTTAAAAAATCATAAGATTAATAAAAAAATTATACATTTTTTCAAAATTCTTATAAAGTTCCTAATCTAAAAAAATGGCATCGAAAAGAAGGAATTTTTCTATCAAAAAAGAATAGGCTTTGGTTTTCATATTATTTTTTATGGGCAAAGCAAAATATCCTACCAGTGTTCTTTTATATTTTTTTTCGAAATTAGCGTCTTTTTGCGCAATATTGGAATTTTCGATTTTCTTCAAATTACTTACGATAGAAAAATTACATGTCTCATTGGTAAATGTTTAAAGGACATATTGCATTTTTTTCAAAAGCTCTAATTTCTCTTTGAGACTTTTTTTCGTATTTAGAGTCGTTTAGTTTCAAAATTTTAATTTTACTGTGTCAAATTGCGGGCAATTCTAATATTTTCTCAATCAAAAATTATGAGAATGTAATAAATTATTAAAAATATATAGCTCTTTTTTCGGGTAAGCAATTTTTGTTAAATCCTTTTTCTTCGTAACCTTTGTCATATGTCCACAAATTCTTTAATTTTTTAAACTTTCAATGTTATTTTTAACAAAAAAAAGTGCGCATCCTATCAAGAAGTTCATATTAACGAACTTGTAGATATTTTTTAGGATCACAATTATTGTTAATTCATCTTTTCTCGTTTCTTGCATAGTTGAACCAAAAACTGGAATTTTTTTCTTGGCTTTTATTAAGAACTTGCGTTGAATGGCTCAAAATTTTGATTTTCGGTTATTTTTTTAAATTTTGCAAGTGCTGTAAATCTGAGAATATTCTTTTTATCGAAAAAAGTCTTTAGGATGATGTGTTCGCCTGTTTGAATACTAGAATTATCCGTAGCTAGAATTTTCAAATTCAGAAAAAGATTTGTCTTAAAAATTTTCAAAATGCGCTCACTTCTTGAATTTTCATCTAAAAAGGCTCGTTAACGAACTCGTTCTTCCTTTTGGGACCTAAAGAAAGTGTGCCGAAGATCGATTTATTTCGTTAATTCTTTCGAGAGTTATCGTGTTCACGAAAGGTCGGACGGACCGACTGCCGGAAAGACAGACAGACAGGCGCTCTCGTAAAAACCTGATTTTCGGATTCAGGGGGTCTCGAAACGTGGGGATCCGTTGAAAAACTGTGATGTCAAATTTCCAACAATTCCAATACTTTCTCAATCATAAATGATGAGAATGTAAAAACCGTAAAATGTCCATTTCTTTGGTCTTAATTATTTATTAAAAAAAAATTTGAAAGCCTATTATAAAAACCGCGCTTATCAACACTCTTAAAAATCTTATCAGCTTTTCAAATATTTTTTTGTCCAAATTATAGTCCATAAGTGAAAAGTAGAGAAACAGGGATTAGAAATAAAAAAGGATTTTTCAGCAGCTGATATTTTTATTTGAATGAACAAAATATTGTTTACATAGGTTCCAGACAACGAATATCATTATGAAAAGTTTTTTTTTGAATGAATGCCAAAAGTACCAGAAAAGGTTTAATCAGCCAATTGTTAATCAAATAGAATTAGATAAAAGTAATAGAAGTAACCGCGCTCTATTATTTGTGCTGATGTCTTATTAGCGCTGGCTGAATTTAATATATTAACAATTGGCTAATTTACAAAAAATGTTATTCGTTTTGCATTTTTAAGCGATTAACTGGTCCATCCTGTTGCACTGCTGACTCGGAAGATCCTGGAATTTATCCGCCCGGTGGATAATATCCAGCAGGAGGTTGAGCTGCTGCTTGTGACCAAGGACACACGGGCTTGGGTGAAGGCTTGGCTGAAGCTAGTTCTGTAAAAAGCGTGTACAAATTTAATGAATTTTGATGTTGAGAAATTCATTATAAAATAATTGATAACTATCTCTCTCAATTCACAGAGAAAATACTAGTAAGCATGTCTATACTTTATACAAACATAATAACAACAATGAAAAAATTCTGAAACAGCAAAGTATGATTATCAAATCGTTAATGTTAAAGATAATCTCAGAATATAAATTAAATGATTTTTCACAGGGAAATTAATTTTCTTTTTTTAATTTGTTATTCGGGAGCAATTGTTGCAAAAAAATGTTGAGTAGAAGAGAAATGGTAGCTTTTGTTCTTTAACAAAACACTAAATATTTGTGACTCATCTAAACAATTCAAAAACTGTTCAATAGAAAAAAAGGAATTATTTAGAAATTGAAAATTATTTAACAAATAGTTTTTTTGCTAATACTTACCATAAATAATCGCCAAGGTGAAAAGCAGGGCCAGAAAAGCAAAGACGAAGTTCATTTTTAAGAAATTTGGAGAATGTTACTTGGAGAAGTTCTTTCTGAGTTATAATTTTCAAGAAAAATTGTGGTCAATATATACCCAAAATCTCCCTCTACAGTCTAATGAGTTGCATTTATTAAGAAGGCCAAGTAGAGCGGAAATAAGTATTAATTTTAGATATCTAGCGTCCAGAAATTTTCCATTTCAATACATACCTAATACTTCCCTATAGACCACATGTGGGAGTCCCCGTTTATATTTTAACATTCTTTGTCAAGGGAACAGATCTGGCTGAAACGTCAAATTTATTGCACATGCTGACCTAAATACATACCTAAAGTATTAATATAAAATAATTGTTTAAGGAAACGTTTTTTTTTTATTTTTATGTATATCATGTAAAATTTTTTAAATGGTACTGAAACAGTCTCAAAATTTAAGAAAATTAAATGAGATTAAAATCGAATTTAAAATCCTATTTAAAGTTCAATAGTCAAGTTGATGTGCAGAATTCCTGAAAATAAAATCAAGAATCTAATGGCCAAATTTGGACAACAACCACAAAATTTTAGTATTGCAACCTGAGAAAAGAAAGAAATTTCCTAGGAAAGCAAATAATTCTTTTTTTTGGGGCAAAAATAAGAAAGATGAAAGAAAATGAGAAGGCAACCAACAAAATCCCCCTTCCCTTTTTCTTTCGTTGTGTTTATTTCTATTATTATTAAACCAAAATAAAAGAAATAAAATTGGTAAAAAATAATCAGCAACGTTTCGGCAGATATACAGCACCCTTGTCAAGGCAAATAAATAAAAAAAATTTAAATAAAAAGATTAAAATTCTATCAGACCGGAAAAGGAAGAAAACCACAAGAATCAAGTGATGGTTAAAAGGCAAACCTTTCCTCTTTTCCAAACGAAACGTCTTTCTTCTTTTTTATTTTTGACAAAAAAAAAAGAATCCTTCCATTTGTATGAAATTTTTTGCTTTTTTCAGGTTGCAATAGGAACATTTTGTACTGGTTTTGTACCACCTCAAAATGTTCCTATTGCAACCTGAAAAGAGCAAAAATTTTCATAGGGAAGAAAATAATTATTTATTTTTGGACAAAAATGAAAAGGAGGAAAGAAAATGAGAAGGCGATCAACCAAATTCCCTTCCTTCTCTTTTTTATTTCTTTAGTCTTCTTTCTTTATGCTATTATCAAAAAACAATAAAAAACATTTGTAAACCATAATCACCAACGTTTCGGAAGTTATACAGCACCCTTATCAAGGCAAATAAATAAAAAATAAAAAATGTAAATAAAAAAATAAAAATTCGAACATACCGGAATAGCAACAAAAACACGAGAATCAAGTGAGAGTTAAAAGGCAAACCTTTCCTGTTTTCCAAACGAACCATCTTCGATCGACAAAAATAATTATTCTTGTGATTAAAAATATTTAGTTTTTTCAGCTAAACTATTTTGTAAAATCTACAATATTTTTGTCAATTCTAAAAAATTATTCTTTTGAGATAACAAATATTTGGTTACTTAAACCAAAGAAGTTTGTTGAATCTACAAAGAATTTTTATTTTGCCTATCAAAATTTTTGGTTAGTTGGACGAAACGCTTCAAAAAAATAATTTGGTTGGTTTAACAAAACAATTTCTATGCTTTTATATGCAGAATTCCTGAAAATAAAATCAAGAATCTAACGGCCAAATTTGGACAACCTACACAAAATGTTAGTATTGCAACCTAAAAAAAGAAGAAAATTTCCTAGGAAAGAAAATAACTATTTTTTTTTGGACAAAAATAAGAAAGATGAAAGAAAATAAGAAGACAACCAAACAAATCCTCTTCCTCCCCTTTTTCATTCGTTTCCTTTATTTCTATTATTATTAAGACAAAATAAAAATAAAACATTTGTAAAACATAATCACCAACGTTTTGTCAGTTATAAAACGCCCTTATCAAGGCAAATAAATAAAAAAATGTAAATAAAAAAAAATTAAAAATTAAAATTCTAACAGACCGGAAAAGCAAAAATACCACAAGAATCAATTGAGGGTTAAAAGGCAAACGTTTCCTCTTTTCCAAACGAAACGTCTTTTCTCTTTTTTATTTTTGACAAAAAAAAGAATCCTTCCTTTTCTATGGAAATTTTGGCTTTTTTCAGGTACCAATAGGAACATTTTGTAGTGTTTGTCTAACTTTGGTCGTTAAATTCTTGTTTTTATTTTCATGAATTATGCACATGGATCAATCTTCTTAGATTATTACGTTTTCCCTGCTGTATTTTTTAAATAATAATTTTCAATAATTGCTTATTTCAATACATCCTTTAAGAAATATTTCAAAAAATATTTATATCGTTCAGCAAAACTCTTTTGTAATATCTACAATTTTTTTCTAAAATTTAAAAAAGCATTGTGTTGAGCCAATAAATATTTGGTTAGTTAAACCAGGAAAGTTTGTTCCATCTACAAAAAAATTTGTGTTATGCATATGAAACTCTTTGGTCAGTTCAACCATCGATTCAACAAAATAATTTGGTTTGCTCAACAATATGATTTTGTTGCTTCCATAGAATTTATACACATATTTTAATCATTTTAAATAATATTCACCAACGTTTCATTAGTCATAATCATATAAGGGTGGTCTATTATAACGAACCGTTAGTGAATATTATTTAAAAATGTTTTTTACTGTGATTTCATGATAATAAAACTAAGAAAGACGAAAGAAATAAAAAAAGAGAAGGAAGAGTATTTGGTTGGTTGCCTTCTCAGTTCTCTTTCCTCTTTTTTATTTTTGTTTAAAAATTGTTTTTTTTTTTAGGATTTTGTTTTAATTAAATTTCTACAATTCTTACTATCCTTTCTTTTAAAATTGGTGGAATTTTTAATAAGGGTGCTATGTAACGCTGAAGCCGTGTTCGTTATAAAATAAAAGTTTAAAAGTGGATAATGACGCCCTTGAAAGCCGATAAAAAGGTTTGGTTGACCCAAGATACGTTTGGTTGGCCGAACCACTGTTTGGTTGTCCCAACCAAATTTTTGGTTGCTATAGAAACAGCAAAATCGTTTTGCTGAGCCAACAATATTATTTTGTTCGAGAATTTCGTTGAAATAACCAAAAGGTTCGGTAAGCACGACAAGAAAATTTTTTAAACCATCGTCCCACTCTAAATTTTTTTAGATTGAACAAACTTATTTGGTTTAATTAACCAAATATTGATTAATTAAAAATGGTAATACCATTTGCTTCAAGCAATAATTATTCTGATACGGTAAAAATGTATTTTGTAAATAAAATCCTTAATTTACTGACAACATTTTCTACTCCGAAAAAAATCCATTTTTGTCAGAGAGGAAAAAAGCTTACTTACTCATTGCCCTCATGCTTAACTGAGGAAATACATTTTTTTAAATTTATTTAAATAATCTATCTATATTTGATCGTAATGGAGAGCGATAATTTATTAATAACTTTATTAACTATATATTTTTCATAAATCTAGTTCACATAATTGCAGCGAACTTTCTCAAAGATGAATAAAATAAATAAATTCTGCCTATTAAGAATTTTTATTTTTAACACTTTTTATAGAAAATTAAACAAATGAGTTTATACATCATAAAAAGTGTTATTAACAGTAGATATAGGTTTTGCAACATTTTTACTATAAATCATGACATTGATTTATCGGGAATATTTTTTATTAACAGATGAAAAGTCTATTTCCTATTAAAAGAAGCAATTTTTTCAGATAAACTTTTATTTATTTCTCAAGTTTAAAACCTCATTTTTTGAAAATTAAAATTTTTCGTTTGAATATTCTTTTTTTTCGTATACATTTACTCTTCTTTTATTGAACTATAAACCATAAAACCTGTTGGTTTGGAATTTATCGTTTTATTTTAAAAATTCAATTATTTTTTTAAAGACCATCTTTTATAGTGGAAAAGACATTTTCTTGTTAAAAAATAAATTAATAAATTCGAAAATTGGTAATTTTTGTCTTAAAAACTATTTATCTTCGTTTATAAAAGATTCAATTTCAAAATTATTAAAAGATTAGAATGCTATTTAATTGCCAATCTGAAAAAAGAAATTCCCTAATTTTTTATTTTATTTTATTTTTTATTTTAACAGGTGCCGGATTGGACTTGAAGTTTCCCATGTAAAATACATGGGGAAAAATCAGTTTTTTGAGTTTTTAAAATAATTTGTGCGGGGTTGAAAAAATGTCTCGGGTAAGTATAAGGGTCTGTAGAGAATTATCGAGCGAATAATTTCATGTACCAGATATATGGGTTTAATATTCCTAACACCCCACCCCCCGAGTACCTGAAAACTACCCTTAAAACCAAAAATGTCAATTCTTCCTGGAATCGACGTTTTGAACACTATTCTCGTATTTTTTACTTAATATTATTAATATTGATACAGTGGAATATTTATTATCGTTGGTTACTTATTTTTTATTATTTAAGCAATTGCAATTTGTTTTCACAAACTCGTTTTTCCCCTAAAAAATATTACTATTGGTTAGTGGAATATTTATCAAAATTGTTTGATTAATTTTATTTACAAAAATTTTTTTAATAAAAATTGTTACTATTTGTCTATTGGAATATTTAACAACTTTGGTTAATTAATTTTTAATTATTCAAATAAATCCCATTTGTGTAAAAATATGTGTTTTTTCAAAAATTCGTTGAGGTTGCAGTTTATTTTCATAAAGTGACATAAATTTATTTTGAAATATTTTTCAATGATTGAAAAAATAAAGTATTATTTATTTTCATTTAATAATACTATTCAACTACTAATTTGTATACATAATGAAAAATTAATGAACCAATATTGATAAATACTGCACTAGAACGACAATAATAATTTTTCTTTACAAAAAATTCAAAACAAAATTAATTAAACAAATTCCATTTGTTTAAATAATTGAAAATTAATTAGGTAATCTTAATAAATATTCCACTAGGCCAATAGTAATAATTTTTATGGAAAAAAACGAATTTAAGAAAAAAGATTTAAACAAATTCCATTTGTTTAAACAATTAAAAATTAATAAAACAATGTTACTAAATATTTCACTAGACTAAGAGTAATAATTTTAAGGAAAAACAACAATTTTCATGAAGAAATGACATTTGTGGTTTTAAGGGTAGGTTTCAGGTATTGGTGGGGGTGTGGTAGGTGTGTTAAACCCATATCTCTGATACATGAAATACTTCGTTGGATAATTTTCTACAAGCCCCGATACTTTCCCTTTAAATTTTTTCAAATCCTAACAAATTATTCCAAAAGCAAAAAAAGTGATTTTTCCTCATGCATTTTACATGGGAAACTTCAAGTCAAAACCGGCACCTTTTAAAATAAAAAAAAAATGAAAAAATAAAAATTACGGAATTTCTTTTTTCGGATTTGGAATGAAATGGGGCGATTGTTGCCCTCTAAAAAAGAAGCGGTTTTGAGCCACCTTATTCGGCATTCATACAGAAACCTTATTAAGGCAAACAAAAAAATAATTTAAAAATAATCCAAAAATAATCAAATGATTCTCGGATTTCAGGAAGAGAGCATCGTGGTGTTGGTGATTTTCCTGTTTGCATGGGTATTTTTTATTCTTTTATTTTATTTTATATATTTTTTTGGCCTTGATAAGACTGCTGTATGAGTGCTGGAATGTTGGTGTTTATTTTTTACAAATTTTTGTTTGTTTTTTTGATTGGATAATAATAAAAATAAAAAAGACGAAAGAAAGAAAAAGGAGAAGAAATAGGATTTGGTTCGTTGCCTTCTCATTTTTCTTTCCTCTTTTTTTATTTTTGTCCAAGGAGGAAAATTATTTACTTTTCTTTTTTATGAGAATAAAGTTTGTTTCTTTATTTGTTGTTTTCAAATTTAAATATGAACATGTTATGGTCTTTGTCCAAACTTGTTCGATTAATTCTTGGGTTTATTTTCACTAAATCTGCTCATTAAGTTGATTATTGGACGTTAAATAGAATTTTAAATTTTACTTTAATCTCAAATGCGCGAAGTGTCCTAACCAGGAAGATCCAAGTCTCCCAACCAAGGAATATTGCACGCACATAGAATTTAATTTTTTTTACGCATAGTTAAAGTGACTATTTTTAAAGAAAATTGACGGTTGTATTAAATTATTTAAATTCCCTGCTAGCATATACTTTTTTTAATATTTCGATATAATAACGAAAATTCACTGAAAAGATACCATAAAATTTTACTTCTGAGAGCTCTGAAGTGATTTCCGTTCATATCTAGGTGGAAACTAAAAAAAATTATCTTCACTTTAGTTATTATTGCCTTATAATAAAATGAAAATTAAATAATTTTTTAAGATTATTAATGCTTAATCTTTAAAATTTATCCCTGCTGTTCCAACCAAAGACCGTCCAAACACAGATCACTCTCTCCTAATAAAGTACACAGTCCATAAGTGAAAAAGCAGAGCCACAGGTATTAGAAAGAAAAAAGGATTTTTCAGCAGCTAATTTTTTTTTATTTGAAGCAATAAAATATGGTTTACACAGGTTCCAAACAACGAATGTCACGATAAAAAGTTTTAAAAAAATGTAATGCCAAACGTACAAAAAATGGTTTAATCAGTTAAGTACTAATCGAGTAGAATCAGCTGACCCTAATAGATGATCAGTAGGCTGATATTTTATTTGTGGTGCTTGAATTTAACAGATTAACCATTGGCTAATTTACAAATTTTTATTCATTTTCCATTTCGTAAGCAATTAACTGGTCCGTCCTTTGGCACTGCTAATTGGGGAACTCCTGGAATTTATCCCCCCGGTGGATAATATCCAGCAGGAGGTTAAGCTGCTGGTTGTGCCAAAGGACACCCGGGCTTGGGTGAATGCTTGGCTGAAGCTAATTCTATAACAAGCGAGTACAAATTTATTGAATTCAGAAGTTGAGAAATTCATTAAAAAATGTAAAATTTAGGTAAAAATTGATACCTAGCTCTTTCAATAAATCGAGAAAATACTATACCCTGTCCACCGAGAGAATAACATACAGGCGGCTCAAATTACGTCCACTTTGCGGTTGCTAACTCAACTGTTTGGTAAAAAATACATCTTATTGGGTGACAAATTCAGCTGTTTTCCTAGAACGTTAACCTTTTGTTTAAAATTCATACTTTGTCGTTGATAAGTATACTGAGATATATATTTAAAATAAAAAAAAAATTTTTCTGAAAATTTTTCCTTTTTATTTAAAATTTCAAATTTTATAGTAGAAATTTTGCATCTTTCTTGGATTAAAATGCAACGGTTTTTTTAAAATTAAACTAATACATAGGAAATTTACTTTTTGTTTAAAATTCGTTTGTATTCAAAAGTCAATTCAAATCTTTTCAATTAAAATTCTGGACTTTTTTTGAAAATTTTTCTTTTTGATTTCCAATGCACCTGTTTTAGTACAAGTTTCATTTTTCTTGGACAAAAAGC
The DNA here is from genome assembly GCA_035041075.1 of Acraspis erinacei. Taxonomy (NCBI): domain Eukaryota; kingdom Metazoa; phylum Arthropoda; class Insecta; order Hymenoptera; family Cynipidae; genus Acraspis; species Acraspis erinacei. The sequence goes on along the minus strand of JAWWLR010000034.1, from coordinate 10,547,705 downwards.
AAATGTTTGGTGGAAAATTTAACAATCCAGTTAAAAATGCATTCTACTTGGCTAAAAACTTTTGTTGAAAAATCATCAATTTTGGTTGAAAATTCTGTTTTTTTTTAAATTTACTTTTGTTTTAAATTAATTTTTTTGCGATTTAATATTTCGGGGTTAAAAAAAGAACTGATATCTTTTCTAGATGAAAATTAAAATTAATTATTTTGTTAAAAGTCATATATCTTGGTTTAACATTGTTTGAAAGAATGGTTTTTTTTTGGATTAACAATTCAATTTTTTCGTAGAAACTTATCTTTTGTTACGAAATCCATATTTTGATCTGAAAAAGTCAACTGCAATTCTTTTTGGCTGAAAAATCAACTGTTATTTTGTGGATAAAATAAAATCATTTGGTAGGGAATTTAAAATTGTTGTCAAAAAGTCTTCCTTTTTTGTTAAAAATTCATGTTTCTAGATTAAAAATTCAATTTTATTCGTAGAAACTTATTTCGTGTTTAAAAATTCATATTTTGATCGAGAAAAGTCAACTGAAATTTTTCCTAACCGAAAATTCAACTAATTACTTGAAAATTTATCTTTTTGATTTCAAAGTTCATCTATTTTAGTAGAAATATCGTATTTTTTTTCTAAAAGTGCAACTTTCTGGTTAAAAATTATTATTCTCTGCTTGAATATTCAACAGTTTTTTTTCAAAGATTTGGACGAAAGTTTAAAAATTGTGTTTAATATTACTATTTTTTAATTGAAATTTCAACTACTTGTGTAGAAGTTAAATTAAATTGTTTAAGATATTTTTTTTTTATTGAAGGGTAATTCCTATGGTTGAAAATTTAACTAGTATTTTAGAAATCTAATTATCTGGTTGAATATTTAAGTATTTTATTAAAAATCTCTCTTTTATAGAAGAAAATACATTTTTTGTTTAAAATGAATCAATAAATATAAAAAAATTTAACTTCTGCCTGAAATAATGTTTTATTTCGTTATTGAAAGATGATGTGCTAGAAGTGTTACAAGCTTAAAATAAACGAGTAATGTTGAAATTTCACTGTATTATCAAGAAACAAAAAGCAGCACTAATTCTACGAGAAAACGGAGATGGCGTTTCAGTACGAACTCGGTCTGGCCCGATCTGGCCCAAGAAAGGGCCACAGAGTTCTACTGACAAGGGCCATTTCAGCGTCAGATCGGTATTATGTTCGAAATTGGGCGCTTTCTGCAACGGGTGTTACAAAGAAAAAAGGAATTTTCAGCAGCATATGTTTTTATTTGAAGCAATAAAATATGTTTTTCGCAGATGCCAAATAACGAATGTCATAATAAAGAGTTTTTTTTAAATAAATGCCATACACACAAAAATGGTTTAATCATTCCGAAATGACGCCGGAAACGACGCCGGAAACAAAGCCGGAAATAATGTAGGAAATTATATCGGAAACGGCTCCATAAACGATGCAGGAATGACAATGCAACCGACGCCGGAAACAAAATCGGAATTTGGGATCGAAGCCGACGTCATTTTCGGCGTCGTTTGCTACTTCGTTTCCGGTGCAGTTTCTGATGTCGTTTCCGACTTCAGATTTTTCGATAGGGAAGAAAATCATTTGGATAAAATTTAGAAATACAATAAATTTTTTAGCGTAAAGCTACGATTTAAATAACATTCTACTAAATAAATACCAGAATGAAATATTTTATACTTTATAGATATAAGGCTGACTATATTTTAGCTGTATTTTTTAAATTCCTGAATATTCCTAAGCTAGAAAATAATTTATATGCAACCGTTGACATAACCTGAACAATACAAACATTGTTAAAAATAATAGATTCTTAAATTCTCTTAAATTCCCCTAAATTCTGACACATTCCCGGTTATAAAACATCAACTTAAATTCTCGGGAATTTGAGATTTCTAGTTCCAGGGGGTATACTGGCTAGTCCTCGGCACCTCCGAACACGTGAAGCTTTAGGCAATTTCAATTGTACAATATCATACACGAGTAATATTCGAATTTCACTGCACTATCAGTAAAGAACGAGGAGCACTAATTCTGCGAGCACACGGAGATGGCGTTTCAGTAGGAAATCGGTCCAGCCCGATCAGGCCCAAGTAAGGGCCACAGAGTTCTACTGATAAGGGCCATATCAGGGCCAGATCGGTATTACTTTAGAAATCGGGCTCTTTCTGCACGGGTATTAGAAATAAAAAAAAGGATTTACAGAAAAATATTTTTTATTTGAAGCAATAAAATTTGGTTTACACAGGTTCCAAACAACGAATATCATAATAAACAGTTTTTTTAATTAAATGCCAAACGTAAAAAAAAATGTTTTAATCAGTCAAGTATTAATCGAGTAGAATCAGCTGACACTAATAGATGATCATTAGGCTGAGCTTTTATTTGTGCTGGCTGAATTTCATAGATTAACCATTGGCCAATTTATAAATTTTTTATCATTTTGCATTTCTTAAACGATGAACTGGTCCGTCCTGTGGCACTGCTAATTGGGGAAATCCTGGAATTTATCCGCCTGGTGGATAATATCCAGCAGGAGGTTGAGCGGCTGGTTGTGCCAAAGGACACCCGGGCTTGGGTGAAGGCATGGCTGAAGCTAATTCTGTAACAAGCGAGTACAAATTTAATGAATTTTGAAGTTGAGAAATTAATTAAAAAATAGTTGATACCTGGCTTTTTTAATTTACAAATAAACTAAAAATACAATACAATAAAATACAAATGTCTACATTTTATAAAAATTAATAAAAAACAATACAAAATAAAGATACAACAAAGGATGATTAGGGTATCTCGAATATAAAATATAATCTCAAAATATGAAAGAAATAATTCCTCACAGTAAAAATAATATTCATTGAAATTTGTTATTCGGAAGAAATTTTTGTCAAAAAAAAG
>JAWWLR010000034.1:10484113-10494657 GCA_035041075.1 Acraspis erinacei | reverse complement strand
GAATGCTTCTAGTCAAAGTGGGGAGTCAGGAGGAGAAAAAGAAAATTATGGAGGAAATAAAATTATCGATAGGAAGAAATGAAAGAATTGAAGAAGATTTGACATGGAGGAAGAGGAAACGCAGATCGCCAATAGTGCAGAGGGCTTGGGTCGTGAGGAACAAATTTTTAAAAAAGATTTTATTTAATGCTTACCGCTATTAAGACGTACTAAAAAGTAAATGAACACATTTAGTAATTAATTATTACTGTGCCCCATGCTTTTATATTACTGTCAGTTGTTATTATTTTTAGATTTAATACATTTTATTTATTTAAAAAAAGTTTTTTTCGTGAATTAATGCGTGATAAAAACTTATTTTTTACTTTTTGTACGTTTGAAATGCATTAAGCATTAAATAACAGCATTTCAAAAAATTATTTATTTTATCCTATACTTTTTAGGTTTATTTTTTAATAAGTTTTCATTTCAAGCAAGAGAACAATGTATAATACGTATAAATTTTGAATTTACACTGTTAATTATGTACAAATTTTGATTTCAGGCAAGAGAAAAATATATAACACGCATATATTCTAATTAACACTGTTAATTTGAATATATATGTGCCATAAATTGTTCTCTTTCCTGAAATCAAAATTTATACTATTTGTATACATTCTTGTGTAGAAATTGTTTTTCAACTAATCTTCGATCAGCAGATTTGACTGATTGCCGAAATGATCCAAGGCCAAGTTAAATAAAAACGTTTAAAAAGGGGCACACGTTGTTGATAGGGAGATACAGGTTATGAATAAATGTGGACAAATGGGGGTGGGCCGAAGAATTAAAAGAAATAAGGTAAAAGGAAAAGGTTTGGAGAAAGGTAGGGGAAGGGAAGATGAAAAAGTGACCAGCGAGAAAACAGAGGGTACTAAATGGGTAGTAAAGAAGAAAGAGAGACTGGTGGGACGCGGAATGCTGGGAGAGTGAAGAGAGAATGGGAAAGTGTGTAAGAAAACTGAGAAAAGGGGAAATGGAGAAGGGGCAGTATAATAGCAGAAGAAGAGAATCTGAAAAGATGCTGAAAAGGAACAGACAATGGGGAAAGGAGGAATACAAGGTAGAAGTAGAAAAAGCGATCAAAGAAGGTAGGATGTGGGATATGATAAATTGGGATAGATGGGAAAGGAAGGACGTGAGTCAAGAAATAGAAATGGATGAATAGACGGATTATTTCAAGTCTCTATTAGGGGGAAAGCAAAGTAAGATAGACAAGAAAAAAGAGAAGGATAGTTCAAGGAGCAATGGAGGAAGGGCATAAAACAACAATCGAAAAAGTGGATAAGGCAATAAATTAGTTTAAAAGAAACAAGGCTACATGAGAAGATGGGATGGAGAAAGAAAGCGAAAAAGTATGGTGGAGAGGGGGCAGAAGTATAAAATATAGGCATAATTCTTAAAAAATAGTTTAGAGAGACAACCTCTACTTACTCAACTACGAGGTTAACAGAAATTTAGGGATAAAGAGAGGGGAAGTAGTCACATTTTTAGTAGATTTCAAAGCAGCGTTTGACTCAGTGAACAGAAAAGGGCTATGGCAGGCGATGAAAAAGAGGGATATAGAGGAAAGGTTAGTGGAGAGGATAAAATAAATTTCTCCTGAGATCAGAATTAGGGTGAAGATAGGAAAGAAAAACGCAGATTTTATGGACAGGAAGCGGTATAAGGTTAAGGGTGCATATTGAGTACCTATTAGTATGACGTAGTTCTGTTAGCAGATTATGAAAAGTGGGCAAATTTAATGATGAGAATCTTCGAAGATCATGTGGGAGCAAAACACTTCACGGTGAACGTCAATAAGAACAAGGTGATGTGCCTCAGAAATAGAAAGACCAAAATAAATTACTTTTGGAAGATGCACGTAGAAAAAGTTAAAATTGTGGGCGAGTTCTGTTACCTAGGTTTTTGGTTTGAGGCAGAAGGGCGAACAGAGCTGGAGGTGAGGGAAATAATTGAATGTGCGAGTGAAGTGATGGACCAAGTAGGGGCTATGGGAATGAGAAGGTTTAATGCCGATTGGAGGATGAGTGTCTGGTTGTTTGATGCATTGGTTTGGGCGGCGTTGTTTTATGGAGTGAAGGTCTGGGGATGGAAGGAGTATAGGAAAGTGGAAAGAAAGCATGAGAGATTTCTGAGATGGGTAATGGGGGTTAGTTGTAGTTGCCCTGGATACATATTAAGGGAAGAGTTAGGGAGGGAAACAATGGAATCTGAACACATTAAGAGAGCCTGGAGATTTCAAGAGAAGCTAAAAAGGCGAGAGGCTATTTGGAAAATTCAATATGGGAAGAAGAAAGAAAAAAATAAGAAGGTTTTGCGATATACGAGAAGGGGTTATGGATTGGCAGGACATAGAGTAAGAGCTATTAGTAAGACCAGAAGAAAAAGATGGAAAAGCTTATAGATTCGAGGTACAATAGATGGCATACGATCGTAAAAATTTGTAGTGAACCAGAACATCTGTAAAAAATAAAAAAAGAAGAAAAATGGAGTAGGGTCGTAAGGTTTTGAATAGGAGAGAGAGTTAGAGCGTGTAGATATTGGTTGGATGTAGAGGAGAATCTCTGTAGAGTGTGGGTACTATATAGATTCGAGGTCACATGTATTAGATAGGTGTACATAAGAGCAAGATAGACAGTAAAGTGTGGGTGAATGTGCAAGGTAGATTTTCGATGCTAATGGACAAGGAGTGACGTGGATGAAGAAACTGTAAGAATGAAGAGAAAGCAACGGAGCAGGGCATAGCCGAACGGGCAATCCTGAAAAAGGAAAGTAAATAGCAAAATTTTTATATTAAAATCGTGGGAAATTTATTTTTGTGTGGGTTTCCTTTGAGGAACCAATGGAGTGACATATTTTTGTAACATTTAATGGCACTTATTTAATATATTTACAAAAGCTGACTTTTGCAAATGGAAAATCACAGAGAAACTCCAGGGTGTTTGTGCGACCCCTGAATATTAACCAATTTCGCTCAAAGGATATTTCTTGGGAGATTTCTAACAAAAACTTGGAGATCAGATAAAAGAAATTATAAAAGTGAACAATAAGGGAAATAATTATCCACCAGAGGCTAAATAGTGAATATTTTTTTATTTTTATGTATATCATCTGTTTCAGCGATTTCTAATTCTGACATTGACGAAAATGTGGAATAAAGCTTTCTCCCCAGCACAAAATTAATTGAAAAAAGTGGTCTTCAACAAAAGTCTCATTTATTTTGGATCTTAATTTTTGAAGTTCATTTTTTTTCAAAATGCGTATAGTTAACGTAAAGGGTCAAAACCGCAATAGAAATTGTACTGGACAATGCGTACTTTAACTGTTCCATTTCTATCGCCAAGGACAGCTATAGAAGTACCTAATTCAATGATATACCTACGATCCTTATCTGATGCTAGAGTCTGAAAGCGTACTGGCAAATCGTAAACTTGGCGTCAAGGCCTCCAACTTTCGTAGTGGTTAACATTATATAGATGATTTCTTGATCCATATTTTAAGATTAAAATATACACTTCATTTCCTGAATTTCACCACTTTTTAAGAACAATATTCTGTGATGGTGCTTTGGGGTACGAGAATACAATATTTTGATCATGAACCACCAATGATAACTAGATAAATATGCATTACGACGGGTATATTTAAACGAGGCTCTCTTATTGCACTATGGTTCTGCTTATCGTTGAACACATTGAGCAATCACTAAATATCATGTATTATGGATTCAAAGTACATTATAATGAGGATAGTCATCAAGTGACCCATCTTCTATACATGGATGACCTGAAGTAATACGCTACTTCAGACCAGATGCTGCAGCAAGTGATCGATGAGACAAAGCAGTTTTCCAATGATATCCACATGGCCTTCGGATTAGATAAATCCAGAACAGTACATTTAACCAGACGGAAATTAGGGACTGCAGAGTTAGACTGCAAGTCATATAAATAGCTGGGTATTCTTGAATCTAAGGTTATTCATCATACGATGAATACCTAACGACTGCCTTCACTACAAAACTCAGATTGATTCTAAAGAGTTCTCTCAACAGGGAAAACAAAATCAGGAGAATCAACGCCTATGCCTTCTTGATGCTCAAGAAGGAATCTGCATTGCGATTCAGGACAGGATTCTCAGCACCAGAAATGATCGCAAACACGTGTTACATCAAGAGGTGTTTGACTGGTGCCGATTATGTATAGATACCAACAAATCCATTGAGCACATTATTAATGTTTATCGCGTAATTTCTCATAGAAAATATACGCACAAACATAATGATTTAGCGGGAATTATACATCAAGAACTTGCCCTAAAGCAATCGACCTGACATCGTGATGCGAGCAAAAAAGGTGCAAGAGTCTACATAATCGGAATTGCTTCTGAAGTCATCAATATGTCACGTGGACAATTTTTCACCACTTTTGGACCCCCCCCTCATGGACAACCATGAAATTTTGATGAAATCTCCCCCCTATATTCGGTCCACGTGGACATATTTTATTTAAATATAGATACTCGAGATACCTCGAGTATACCTTTTCTCATTTCACTATATTTTTCTCAGATTTAGGGGAAATACGTAGTACATGGATGGCCCTCGACTACTTAAACGCAATTAGCAGGTAACCTTTCCAACTAAGATCCATAAGTATAGCGAGCTAATTCATGAAGTAAAGACAATATGAAGGAATGTGAATCATGCATCTATTCATTCTATTGTGATTTTGACCACAGGCAATGCGCACGCAAGTTGCAATGCTCATCTTGAATATTTAGGATTCAGTAGGGTACTGGTCGCAGTTCAGCAGGTGGTTTTATTAAACATTTGTCGCATTGTAAGAGATTGTCTCGATCTGTGGAATTGCAGATTCTATCTCTAAGAAAGCATCCAGAAGCAAACTGTTCTCTCCTACAACACTCGCATTTGCTTTCTAAAAATAACAGCGGTAAAAGACGGAGTCCAAACTACACCATACTGCTCATTTTGTTCCTAAAACTTCATCGCAAAAATGTTAGACATCGTATTAAATTAAGCTGTAAAATCCTCATCTTATCAGTCAATTGGGGCAGCCCGTGGCTATGCAGAAAACCTGGATTCACCCCAGAAAAAGTATATAAAATAATAATGGGTGCAAAACCATAACGCCTTAAGTAGCAATTTGAACAGTCAAAACAGGTTTCAATGACCATATTTAGAAAAATAATTCCAATGAGGAAACCTCTCAAAAAATACTTTGGGCTCCCTCACCTCTCTCAGTAAAGAGTCGTATGATTTTCCGGACACCTTTCCCCTAAAAAAGTGCTATATAATTAATAAATGCTCGTTAATAATAAATAGTATCATTTGCACATACAAGCATATTTTATGAAAACATAAACTGCTTTCGTACCTTAAGAAAATTAATAATCCTTTCATAACGTAGGAAGACATGTCCCTCTAAATTTTACAGACCAATGCCATAAATCGGTATTATCTTTCCGACTTCAGTGCGGGAGCCCAAAATTTACAAAATAAAGAATATTTAAGGAGGGAAAACGAGATAACAAGTAATATGATTTGTAGAGATACATATTAAAGAATATTCGTTCCTTATATTCTTATCAAAATTCTGAACAAGTGGTTTCCTTTGTTTCAAGAAAATGATGATCTTGCCTAGTATACTGTATTTCATATTATCGAGGTTTCCTAATCTTATCGGTAAGCATAACATTTACACTTTAAAGTGCAGTTTAAGTTGCATTATATTTATTTTCGATTCTAATCGTTCAAATAAAATAATTATTTTTCTACGAGCGCACAGTGTCTTAATATTGATATTACGATAGTTTACCGGCTGCTGCGAGTTTTTGAAACAATTTTATAAAGAAATTCACTTGCAGGAAACTCTATGACTTCAGCAGTGAATAATAAAAGTTATAAATATATGAGCTTACATTTTGCTTTTCGCATCAGTTAAGAACATAGGCCTGCAAGAATTACATTTTTCTGTACCTGAAGACAGCACTAGGTGACCCCGCAGGATGTTGATGTCCTCAAATCGTATCCTTTATCCAAACTTTGACATCAGTCAGGGTTTTAAGATATTCTAAGCCAAAAATAAAAAGCAGCCATTTTCAGCCATATTTGAAACAGTTTAAGACGAACGCCGATTTTTTAATCTTAAAACTGCTTGCGCCGTCACTTATTAATCATTTTTACTTTTTCTTTCCGCTTTTGAACTTTCCGAGCAGATTCTTTTTTCGTAGCAGTCAGGGCAGGCAATCTGGGCCCCGAACAGTACCCCGATAAATTTCTACACTCAAAACTCCGATATATTAAATTAATGCGATTTTAATGAAAACAATAATTTTATAGTTAAATTTATTTTTACAGAAGCAGGTTATCCACATAAGCACGGAGCAATTTCGCCTGCTCCATTGGAATTCACTAATGTACATCATTACGAAAGTTACATACATCCGTTCCGAATTTGGCGGTTATCAGCAGGCCTTTATCGAGTAGGGACGGATAGGGATTACATGCACATCATTGGAGTCATTATAAGTGGACGTTTGTGTCCATTCGTGGTTCCCAAAGCGGATCTTCCGATTACCTATCAAAGAGTTAAAATACGCATAGAAAATAACAGTGCCCACGAGATTGTACCAATACTGGAAACAGATCCCGTGAATATTGTGTTCCGCCGGATCTTCATGTCACAGAAAATTTATGCTGCACATTTACACTAATAATAATTTAAGTTAGGTTTGAAGAAAAGTTTTTAAAATTGTTTTGCCCTAAATTATCTTTATTCCTCCAACTTTTGTACTTAACTGATGGAAAAATATTCTACTCAGATGCATTCTAATACGTAATCCGCCATTCTGTATACCCACGATAGAGCGCTGTCAGCCTCTTGCACCATCTTTGACCAATTATAAATTACAATGATTGCGTTGTTGTTTTATCATTATATATTCGTCTTATCAATTTATATTTAGGTAAGTTTTAATTTAGTTAAGATGTATATTTAATTATTATGTTGAATATATCAAATATGTTTAATGTTTTTTGCCTAATATATTCCTCCATATTGCTGAATCGTTTATTGTACACCAAAAAATTATAACATTTATAATTGTATTGCTTTTCATGTAAAACTACATGAAATAAACATGATAATAAGAAATAGATATTAAAGATTTTTATATTACCACAGGACATTTGATATAAAATCGCTCATCATCGCTAAAGTGACATTGAAACTTCCCGAGAAAAGTTGGGGGTAGATTGGTAATGGGATAGACAAGGAAGTTAGATGGTGCAATTACGTCAAGCTGGTAGGACCTGGCAATTTACTTCATGTGAAATCGTTGTCAGTTATCAAATCTATGGGGATTGTGTTATGCGTCAGATTCAACGAACCGTACCAGAGATCAAGTCCATTCGTAAGTTCTTCCACGACTTTATAACACTCTAGACGGAAAATTTTATACAGAAAGAAAGCTATGATCAATTCGACTGACGAACTGTATAACTTAGCTCAATTGGATATGTTAGAAATTACACGTCAGTATGAATTTACATATTTAAAACAATAATATTTCTTCCTTTCTAAGTGGAAACGAAAAAATTACAATTCTTATTTTTAACTAGTCGATGTTAATAACGCTGTACAGTTTTAATAGGAGAATTCACGGTCTCAGAAACGACGTTAATGTAGTACGAATTGTAAAATATTGAGAGCCATCATGAAAAATTATTGGGTTTATATGAAGTCAGCCCGGAAAGTATCTGACCTTCTGTTGTAATATGGAGACAAACGGCGACGAATTTTCTTACAAAAAAAACCCAACTTTCGAGGCTAAGGTCTACCACTTCCGAACTCCAGAAGCAATCCTTAAAACAACTTTTCAGTATAGTTAAATGTTCCTCTTCCGAATTCTTTAGGATTCCTTAGTTTGAGAAACAACCAGAAATAACACGAAAGCATGTCAGGACAGTATGTAGGCTCATGAAGTTGTGTAAGGTAGTGTTTCATTGGGAATTTCTAAACAAGATACAATAAATTGGAAGGTGCGTTGTCGTTTTGTGGGAGCAAGTTACCACAGTTCCACAAATCAAGCCGTTTCCTTCTTACTACATCGCGTAATCGCTCCAGAACTTCTTGGTTAAACACCATATTTGAGCGTCTGAACTTTCGGGGCATATTAATGTTCTACAAAACCTCCCTGATTCAGGCTAAAATCATAACTTTATTCCTTTTTGTTATGAGAAGCCACATTTCACATTTGAGGAGACTCGCTAATAACAAGAGTATTTATTTCACTGGAACTGCCTGTAATTCATCGAAGTTTATCAGGCATGACTCTAGACATTCAATATAATTAAAAAGACACTGACACCACTAGGAGTTAATAAAATGCATTTTGTTTTTCTGATGTGGTCTGTCATAAGATAACAACTGTTACTTGCTCTTTTATCATACATATTAAGTATTTACAAACGAATTCATATTCAGAGACTTTCCGACTCACTGCTAAATGGTCCCTCGATGTCTTTGTTCGAACGTTTTCGTGTAAGGAAGCGTAGCTTCGACTTTCGATCATTGAAATATTATTTAGAACCTCCAATTTTGAAATAAAGAGAGGCTATCATTTTTTAAACCAAAGAAAAATCAATTCTTTTCTCTGAGTTTGGAGAAAACTGAATAAGAAACCAGGATATAACTCAGGTGGGTGGCAGTTTCCTTTCCATCCCGGCGATTCATACGTTGCTTGTAAGGTCAGCGATATTAGCGTAACTTTGTCAATTTCAAAATTTTGGAAATAATAATTCTGAATTAATCGCGAGAAAGGTAGGTTTTAAGTAACTTAACTAACTTCTGGTTCGATTCTTGCCTGAGTAAACATATCTGCTGATTTCTGTCGCTTTGCATTGAAATGTTTCCTTTTACACTTCTTTTATTTAATTTATTTTGATAAATCGATCGTTAATTAGTAGTTCTGTTTTATTTTATTTTCAAACACGCGCCAAACTTTTTAAGATGCCGCCCCCACATTTTCCCTCTCCTCAATTGAATTTTGTCTGGTTAATTTACCTTACGTCAAATATCCCGTTACAACTTTGATACTTATATGAATATTTTATTTCTATTTGCAAGGTATATAAGTTATTAAAGTATCGCCTATAACACAATTTAATGATTCTTAACAGTTCTATATAAAATTAAAGGGCTGTTCAACAAACGCGTAATGCCACTTGGGGCGGGGGATTTAAAACTCAAACGATGTTACTCAAATGCCCATGTTAAACGTACATTAAAGGTTATGCGCGTGGAAAAAAGCGTGCACCTTAACTCTTCTGTTTCGCGACTTCCCATCTCAGGCCGGAAAGGCGGTCGCGAAGTACTGAATATAGAATGTCTTCACAAAAGATTACCCTGGGTATAGCACATATAGTCGCCAATGGATGGGATCCTCTTCTTAAAATGATTAGGAAGTACGAAGAAGTGGGCAAAGGAGCATTCTGTACAAAGCAGCGGAGGAGTCAGCTGAAATACTCGTCCTTGACTTTAATATCAGGGGTATGCAAAACGTTTAAAATCCTATCCACCTCGATTATTCACATCTGAAGGCCCGGATTAAGATAGCATATAAGAAAAACTTCGGCGAACAGCTCCTCGACATGAGGATGCACGGAATCTTCCACAGAAATGTGGAGGATCAGTCGATGTCGTATGAGCTAGCATTTGCTTTCTAAAACTCCTACAATCTTACAATCTTATCAATTCTCCATCACTCAGATGGCAGTTGAGCACGAAGAATTTCTTTTCGACGTGTCAATAGTTCATTTCCACTTACGAATACCGTCGCGACATTTGGGGTGAGGGCATTCCGGATATGCTAATCTTAGAGCATCAGCCTTAATACCGCTCTATGTTGCCTTTTCGCGACAAACGTTTCTGTTGCGCACTCGAGGCTTGACATAGATCTTCTTGACTTCAAGAAGCGAACCATGTTTTTTTCAAATTTTCGTCACCAGCTGAAAAAAATCACAGATAATGAGAATGAAAAAAGAAAGGTATAAAGTAAAGGTAATAGGTAAAGGTATAAGGTATAAGGTAAAAGGGTATAAGGAGTTGTGACAGTTATAGCTAGTATATTCTGTTAAGCACCAATAGGTGCTCTTTGAGGTGACAAAATTTCACTGGTTAATAACCTGAAAAGCATCCATATGTGTTAAAAAAATGCTAAGACACTTGGGGGAAAAATGTAGGAGGCGGTTGTCCTTGGTTAGCTCAATGGCTTCAGGGTGCACGACACGTTTGCCGGATTATCTATTTGATTCAGTCGCAGACTGTAATCACATACCTCGCATTCATGAGACATAGCTACAAGTGAAATTTTACCGCAATTTCGCCGGTAGCCAACTAAATTTTTCAGAATGGCACCCGCCATTCCATCATGACACAACGAACTAGTAAAGCAGATGACAAAGAAGCTGCGCATTGGTG
>JAWWLR010000034.1:10460693-10473161 GCA_035041075.1 Acraspis erinacei | reverse complement strand
CCCCCCGACCCCCTTTGTTTGCCGCCAACCCCCCTTTGTCCTCATAGAATCCAAGTTGCCAAAGTTTTCCAGTTCCTACTGATCATGTAATAAGTCATTTCAAAGTTACGATTTCCGCTTGTATATTTAAAAACGCGAAAACTCGCTTTCGCTCCGCTGTCGGACAAAATAGTACGTGGACCTCGAGCAAAAACGGACGTTTTCGCTCTCGGTGCACAATGTACTATCGACTGAAAAACACTCGAAAATATTCTTGTCATACCTTTTTCCCAGTTGAAAGATGGCGCTACAGTCATCGAAAATTATCAATTTTGTGGGGGTTGGGGACTATTTTCTATAGTCTGGCTGTGTGATGGACAGTTATTTTCCACTGAAAAACACTAGAAAACACAATTTCCAGACATTTTTCCCGTTTTCAATATTGCCCTACAGTCGTCCAAAGTTGTTAATTTTTTTGCAACATAAACTTGTACAGAAGAACGCACAATTCTTTGAGAAACGTTTAATTCAGAGAAGAATGGAAGGTTCAAAACGTTTCGATTTTTATATGAAGCATTATAGGAAAGTCAGTCTAGGAAAAAACCTTATGCAAAATATTGAAAGAACTAATGTAAACAGTACAAAATCTGAAAATAAATTACTTATTTTGGAACACTTATATGAAAGTGCATAAATATTGTCAGATTTTTTAGAAAGAGCTCAGATGTAGAACAGAATTCCTCAGGTAGCTCTTTACAATGGAACCATTGTTTCAAATATAATAATTTTTGTATACTTTAATCTGAGTGTTCCCTACATCATTCATGTATTATTTATAGTTTCAGGATTTTATGACTTCTCGTAATATTGTGTTATGATTACTTCACACTGATTTTCTTATAATAATTTCCTGTAATGCTTTTCATACAGATTTTCCTACGAAAGCGAATAAATTGTTGGAATATTTATTCCGAAAAAATAAGTTCAGGCCTCTGATAATTTTTCTATTATATATTTTCGCAAGTAAGAAAAATGTCACCATGTAATGCATGGATATTGATTTCTTTAGTCGAAAATGTATTGAGTTAAGCAATGCATACCTCTGTCAAAAATGCTCAGGCATATTACTGTAATGTATGTGTGAAATGATTCAAATAGTGTTTTGAAGCAATTTACTGAATTTCAAATAGTTCCTTACGTTCTTCTAAAAAGGGAAAAATGTATTTGTTGCGTAAAAAATACGAGTAATGTTGTTCACTTCATCGATCACTATTATTTCATGGCAATCTTTTGTTTTTATGTCTTCTGACGTTACGTTTTACAACTGTAATTTTGAAGGAAGGAGTTTGGACATTTATTGCTTTCGATGCCTAATGGAGGATTTAAAAACTAAGGATACAAAAATGTGCTATTCGGGATTGAATCTTTTGAAGGATTTCAGCTGAATCTTTCTTACCCTACAGTTTTATAGAACAAGAAGGTTCAAATGCCAATGAGAGGAACCCAAAAATTGTACATGTATGGGTCTACCAAATACAATGAAACCGGGTACCCTTTGTGTTTTACTCTCGCGTTGTATTTTGTATATTTTCCTGGACCGTTCAAATTGTTTCCTATATCGTACGATGTAACGCAAATTTTATTAATCGCAGAAATAGTCGAATTTTTCCATAATTTAACATAGCACCTATACATGTTTCGTGTGACTTAAATATAGAATCACAGCAATGAATTTATGAAAAATTGTGAGTAATAAAATTTAACTACCTTTTCCATCATAAACATACAGTCTCTTTACATATTATTGCCTTAAATTGCACTATCCTACAAAATCTAGCTTCTGTTTTGGAATGTATATGGTATTTTTTTATTTATTTTTTTGTATATATATATATATGGCGATAGCGCCATATTGAAACCGAACAAAACATCTGGCAAGTGGATTTTCGAGAGTTTTTCATTTAAAATAAGTACTCCACAAATAGTCAGATGTAGAAAATTTTGCAAATATAAATATGCTACAACCGTAGGGGTTCCAGGCTGGCACTTGCGTAAGTTTCGCATGAAAAATGTCGTCAGCTCCCGGACTATAGGTTGAGTGCGAATGTATCGCGCGTTATTGGTATCACTACTATGCAGTGTATACTAAATTTCCACATGCCTCGACACAGACGTATCAACATGTCCATCGAGTTCTGTAGAGTTATTCTTCTTTAAGTGTTTTTCTCTTTCGTGGAAGCGCTGCAATCGACAAAACTGCCAAAAAAATGTCAAAACAGTCGTGTTGATTTACTTTGTATCAACTTAAAATTCTAAATTGCATGTTTCTATTATAAATCTAACTTACAATGAGAACTTTTGAATTGGGGTGAAACAAGAGAATTAAATTAAGGGGGAATATCCTATAGGCGGCCATTTATTACTCCATAACTACACATATTTTTTTAATGAAACATTCGTTTGCGTTCCGCAGATATATGTCCCCAAAGTGGACCCAGCATTCCGTGCAGATGAAAACTGCGGAACGATAGACCAGCTAGAAGTTCATCTGTATAAAAAATTAAGCACAATTTAGTTATATAATGGTGTTTTATTGTATATAAACCTGAAGTAACGTTTTTCCATCCTTGTTTTAATAAACGAAAACTTCTAATGTAATAAGATTTATGTTTAATTAGGTTTTTTTAACAAAAAATGATAAAAATTTTTTTTTGCAAAAATGAAAGGTCCATATATAATGTTGCTGCATTCTCTTCAATTTGATACAAGATTTACTGAAATCAGTTGTGCCATTTTCATGTAATCCGGCCAGTTTTTTGCTCTCTTGCAGCTTGACAGACCCAAAGAAATACCCGCAGTTTCACTTTTAATTGATATACGCATGAAGGAAACGATAGCTCGAACGCGTGCAATATGGCATACGCACCGTGATACGGTAAAAAGTTGGTCAATTTTTTCAATTTCGAACTAAAACTTCGCAATCATATTTTTTACTGCATGTGCAACTGATTTCTAATAAATAAAAAATAAATTTTCTTAACCATATATAGGCGATTCCCCCCTTAATCTGAATTGAAACAGAAAATAATATAAGTGTTGGACAGGCTGGAAATGCTTAAGTTAATAAAAATAAAACAGAAGTACCACTAGTAAAACTACCATAGCCGACAATATCAAACATTATTTTTAAAAGAAAGAATAATTATATTCAACAAATATTTTTTATTTTTCTTTCGACACTTGAGCCAATGTAATTTTCTGTTTTTGTCCCTATTTAAAATGTCTTACAGTTAGATTTGAAAAACGACACTTTTGAGTTTGAGATTATTTGACGTAAATAACCTTCACTATTTTGACATTTCTTTCTGAATTTAGTTTTCAAATTTTCGTTAACACTAGCGATTTGAATGCTTCCTTGGAATAGAAAATGCTTAAAAAAATTAATCTCTATAGAATTTTATGGACACAAGACTTGTGTTGATACAAAGTTCTTTGTGCCAAGGCGTCAATTGTTCCATAATTCGAAATATTGACTCAAAGTATTTCGATCATTAATTGAGTTCCATTGCTCCTAAAAAACACAATGTTTTTTACATTCAAAAATCATTACCATACTAATTACAATGCGACATAATAGTTTTGCTTTAAAAATTTTACCCTCCCTGATAATTATTCACTCTAAAAAAATTTAAATTGGATACGGTGGTTATCGTGTAAGTGAATTTAAGCCTAGCCGTTTATGCATGTTTAGCTCTATGTGCTTTCTTCGTAAGAAGATTGTGTTGAAATGTAAAAGTTATTCAATATTATTCCTATTACTTCTATTCAGGATAATAATTAATAAAGTCAGGGCACTATATATATTAAATATGTTTACAACCTTAAGTAAATATATAGTTCGACCCTGCTTTCACAAATTCAAAGTGAAATTTTTTTGAAATTACAATTTTTCTGTGCTAACGTAGATGCTCATAAAAATTGAAAGATCAAAGAATAATATTTGGTATAAACTGTTATCAACAGGATTTGGTTCTTTTGCACGTTTTGGTTTGTATTGCATTTAAAATGTTTTAAAGAGATAATACCTGGTTATAATACGAATTTCAGCTAAACTGAATTTCGATTTAATTTAATTACCTTTATCAGTAGAAATGTAGCTCTAAGCTGATCCTTTATATATCACATGCTCCTAATGAAAAAGTAGTTATTCGGCATGGATTCCAATAAAAACGTACGTCAGCACCTGAGTCAATAAAATGCAACTCTCCATCAGCGTCAATGTTCATGTTATTCGTAGTGATCCTCAATAAAAACTTAATGACTGTACATAACTTATAATGCTACCTTCTTATTGGTAACATTAAAAGAATAACGTGAATATTGACGATGATTTTGAGCTGTTTTTTTTTTGTTGACAAATTTAGCAGTATATATTTGTATTGAACGTTACAAATATATAAAATATTAAATTGACGAATCGATAAGCCCAAAAAATCTTAATAATAAATATACTTTCATTTGATTAGATGTCTAATCTTCGTTTTACGAAGCAATAAAAATAACGGATTTGATCATCTTTTGCATTTTAAATTTGTACTTTTTATATCTAATTCGATACTTATGTTTGATATCTGCATATAGGTAATAGTACATTTTTGCCGATGGAAATCGCACATCCAGCATTTTAAAATTATATTTAAAACGTAGAGCTAAGGTTTCATGTCACGCCAAGTTGTAAATAGTAGGGCAAATTTATTTATATAATTTCTTTTAACTGTAAATAGTGCATTGGGTTTATAGCAATGGAACCATTAAGTACATTTTATGCACTTACACATATCATTTGTGATTTACTATCAATAAAATTAATAAATTCTGATTCACATAGCTTATTTTTTGCTTACGACTAAAAACTAAAACGTAAAAAATACATATTTTTTCTAGGATATTTTACAGGGCTAACACAGTCAATTAAGTCACTTTTAGCAAAGATATTATACACCTAGATTTGGCATGTGGCGGTGGAGTGGGGATAGATGTAGGCGGAGGATAAATGTAGATGGCGCTGTCGGCGAAAATGTAGAGCCCCCCACTGTACCTCTCTGCCCGCGATAGTACACTTGGTCATTTTCACCATCTCTCTCAATATGCGATTCTGAAGAAGAGCGTATTATTTTAAATGGTAAATATAACGACTTTAAAATAGTAAAATATTCTACTTATATTTGCAATTTCTAGCCTGCATATAGTAATGGAAATTACTATTTTAAATGGCATTTTACACATTTGAATAATTATAACATTACCTCTTTAGATCGCGAAATTTACTATTTAGAAATGGTGATATTTGCCATGAGGATTAGCATCTTCCAACCATTATAAATGGAAAAAAACTGTTATTTCGAAAAGTAATTTAAGTCATGTAAAGTATCACAAAGTCCCCCCTTTCTGAGAGAAATTGTAATGAATGAAATCTACTGATAGTTGACCATAATAATTGGATATAACGAGATATCCTATAACAACAAGTAAAAGTTATTAGAGAAACAGTCGTTTTTTTCCTGCAGATACACTGATTATTTGTTAGCGTTTACTGACTGTTAGATAATCACGTTCCATCTAATTATTGTAGTCAATTATCAGTAGAACTCATTAATTAAAATTCTGCTTAGTTAGATGCGACTTTGTACAAGTTTCCACAATTTAAGTTGTCACATGTCTACGATTACACGTGAAAATAGCAATATTGTAAACACTATTTCGGAATGTACATTCAGCGTTTGTTCGCTTTGTCACAATAATTGCATTACTGACACTTGTGCGTGGATATGCATTTTTATAGACAAGCAAGAAGTCACTTGGAACTTTTTCTTAGAAGCTATTACAAAAATGGTTAAAGGTGTAATGCTTCCTTACATTATTAATATCACCTGAAATAATAAAAAAATTTAATATTCGCAAGCTCATGTTAAAATTAAATTCCTATAGAACTGCACCAATTTATCAGCCAATTGTGGTAATCCTTGAGGTCCTAAATTTGCATGATAAGTACGTTTCCCTTCAAATTCTCTTTGTAGTATTACGTCTACTACGTAATTTCTTATCTGCAAAAAAGCAGCCTATAGTGTACGCGGAAAATAATAATTATAATAATTGCATACTCTCATCTTTAAATCAGAGCATCTACTACTCAGCATATAAAATTACTTGCAGATTTGAGCACGTCGACAGACCCTCTTTTGATTTCTTTGTTTGACAACTTAGAGTTAGGGGTTGCGGAAATTGTAAACTTCTATATGCAACTATAAATCCCCTTGGAATCCCTTGTCATCGTAGAAAAATCATTAATAGACGTATGTCGTAATAACCTTCCCAGGTGGAAAATTCAGTAGTCCACCGGAGTTCACCACATGCACAATACTGGTCACCAGTACTATGCCGACAGTATCAATATTTAAATATACGTTTAAAAATAAGTTGCAATTATTATAAATGTGAAACAACTATAAACACAAATAACATGAAAAAAAATTTCTTTTTTTTTAAGGAAATTATAATTTCCATTTTTTTGATAAATTGTAAACGTTCAGAAAAATTACATTTGATTTTATTCTTAATCGTTGTAAAATAGTCTAAAACTCATAAAAAGCAAAAAGTTACATTAAAGTTTGAAAAAAATTTATTATGAAAAAAATTGTGGCAGCGCGCGATAAAATTTGTAAGTTCCATCGAAACAAATTCTAAATGCTCATCAAAAAGGTAATTTTATGATATTATCAAAAGTTTTAAAATGGTCTAAAATTCGAAAAACAAACTATTACACAAAAAAATCAATGCAGGCGCAAAAAAATATTTGATGAAAAACTTGCTTACAAACAATGTTTGAGAAAGAATTAACAAAAAATGTTGAAAAAAAATTGTTTAGAAAACATTTTTTGAAACTAAAACTATAGGGAAAAATTGTTGAATTTTTTTAATATGTCGAAAAAATTTTTTCTTCAATTTGTTGAAATTTTTTTTAAAGGTCCCTGCTCCAAATACGTGATAAAAAAGATGCCGGTCGTATTTTCAAAGCTTTTGATATTTTTTAGTTTATGCTCTTCTGATAAAAAAATCCTTATGTTAAAACTCTTTTTGCGCTACGACGATTTAAAAGTCAGATTTTTGTACATATTTTTACATGTGAAGTTGAGACTTTTTTCACACTTTGCATTGCTCTTGTGCAAGTTCATGCAGAAAAAGAATTGCACGGATGAACAATGTGATATTTAAAAGATTCCATCCTGAATGATTCGCAAAGCGCATAAGTTTAATGGCCAGGCAAAAGAATCCATACCCAGCGTTGCAATTTGGCAAGGATCAACCAGTTCATATCAAGCTCTCTAAAGCATCTTCTACAGAATTATATTTTTATGCCAACGCTTCCATCCAACCTTCAACGCTAAGCGTTTAATAAAAGAACTCAGGCAACAAAATAAACTCCAAGCATTGCTGTTTGGCTATGTTTCGTCAGTTTTAATTAAGCATTCAAGCACCTTATAAGAAATTCTTATCTCGTTCTAACAGTCCCACTTTAACGTCAACGCTAAGCGTTGTGAAAAGCATCCTGATAACAAAATCAACTCGCAGCGTTGCTGTTTAGCTCGGATTAGCCAATTTGGGGCAAGTAGTCTAATGTTTATCTCGTTCTTACGCTCCTACTGTAACTTCAACGCTAAGCGTTTAAGAAATCACTCATAGTATAAGAAAATCAACTCCCAGCATTGCCTTTTGTCACTGATAAGCCGGTTCAAGTCCGCATTAATCATTTGATTGTGTTCCATCTCAAAGTCACTTAAAGCACTTAAATCCACCTGATGTTACATATTCATATTGATGTCATATACTCATTGTCTCTGAGGGCCACTTGATGACCGTTTATGTCATATTCGTCCTTAGTCACTTATTTTCGCCAAATATTAGACTACTTGCCTTAATCCATTAAGGACCACACGGACGATTTTTATGCCTTTTTCAACCGCGATTTTAAATATGAATCCGACGGTAAAAAATAAAAAAAAACGGTAAAAAGTCATATTCCATATAAAATTGTCTGAACATTCGATTGGTGCAGTCAAAATTTTGAAAAAATGCACATTAATAACGTTATATTTGTTTATTAAAAAAACACGAAATTTCGAATGAAAATAATTTTTCATTGTAAAATTTCACCTCGAATCCGTTGTTGGATTTTTATAATTTGAGAATTTTTTGCATCCATGGCACCTAACCTTCAAAATCAATGTATAGGTTTTTTCCAATTCAAGATGGCAGGATCGAATATCGCGGCTTGAAGCTGATAATTTTTTTGCTTACTTTGATATTCTTTAATAACAAAATCTTATGATGATGAATATTTACCAAAATCGGTACAGGATTTTTTTGGTTGCTGATTACAAATCCATTGCCAGATTTCACAAATTCAAGATGGCGGATCCAATATGGCGGACAAAAACTTCCAAAAATGTTCAATTTTCATGAAAGTTGGTATAGAGGTTTTTTTTGGTTCGCTGATTAAAAATCCGTCGTTAGTTGTTACTAATTCAAGATGGGCAATCCAATATGGCGGACAGAAATATATAAAAATGTTCAATTTTCATGAAAGTTGGTATTGAGGGGTTTTTTGGGTCCCTGATTACGAATTCGTTATCAGTTTTTACTAATTCAAGATGGCGGGTCCAATATGACTTTTTCGTACTCTTCAGACTCAAAATTATCATCGCGAGCTCGGTTTTGACGCTTTGAATCAGGAGAAATTTCTTTTTGACGAGACAAACTATTATGTACTACTTACATAACAGTTTTGCATAAGAAGTTTTTTACAAACAAAATTGTAACTAAACGAATAAACAGTTTTATTTGTGTTTTACGGATTACCTATGTTATAATCTAAATACGAATGCAAATAATGTTTGGATTATAAATATTATAAATATAATGTAAAAGATCAAAATTTACATATCACCTATATGACTTCTAAAAGAAAAATTACTTAGGATAAATACGTAAGTAGGCTCCTACTTCTTCCTATAAATTGGGTTTGACAAAAAATGTATGTTCTGTAAAATGGTGCATTCAGTATGGTACAGTGTACAATAGTGCATTCAGTAATCAGTGACACGGAAATCCCTGTATACCAGATTTCATGAATATTAAACTATTTTTGACAATTTTAAACGCCATATTGAATGTCTAAAAACTGATCATGGATCATAATCAGCGACCTGTAAAACCCCTCTATACCAACTTTCATGAAAATTGAACATTTTTGGAAATTTTTATCCGCCATCTTGATTCCGGCACATTGAATTTGTGAAATCTGGTAATGGATTTGTAATCAGCGACCAAAAAACCATGTATACCGATTTTGGAAAACATTCATCATCAAAAAATTGTTTTATTAAAAAATATAAAAGTAAGCAAAAAATTTTCGGCTTCAAGCCGCGATATTGGATGCTGCAATCTTGTATTGGAAAAAACCTATACATGAATTTTGAAGCTTAGGCGCCATGGACGCAAAAAATTCACAAATTACAAAAATCCAACGACGTTTTCGAGGTAAAAATTTACAATGAAAAATTTGTTTAATTCGAAATTTCGTGTTTTTTTTTTATTTTGACTGCACCAAACGAAAGTTCAGACAATTTTACTTTGAATATGACTTGTCTCCATTTTTTTACCGTCGGATTCATATTTAATATCGCGGTTGAAAAAGGCATAAAAAATCATCCATTTGGTCCTTAATGGGTTAAACTGACGGATCCGAGCCAGACAGGACTGCCTTTATTAAACGCTTAGCGTTGAACTTAGGATGGAAGTTTTTGCACAAAAGGAGAATTATGTAAAAGGTGCTTTAGATCAACTTTGCGAAGAATTCAGGATGCAATCTTTCAAACGAAAGTAGAGTTTGAGATGCATTTGTGAATTAGCTATTTTTAGCACCGATTCAAACAATGAAACCCTAAAAATTGTAATCGATTTTAATTATTTACTTAAAAATTATTTTATTTATATTTTCGTTATAGTTAATTTATTTTACATCTATATGAGAGTAATGAGAAAAAAGAGTTATAAAATTGATTTGTTAAATTTTGAGATGCGCCTTAGGAGTAGCGTTAAACATTTTATTTGTAATATAATGTTTAAAATGTGATACATGTATTCATTTTGAGCAGGACCATTAACATTTAAAGTGAAAATACTCCCAGTCAATTATTATTTATATTTTGAATACCTTTTTTGTTATATCTTTATGATATAGTAATAGTTGCTGTTAAAATTAAACACAATTTTCAAACAAATTAAATGATTTTTTATCATTTTTAAAATTAACTGCGTCATTTTCGTATGCTTGTGGTTGGCCAGTACAGAATCAGTACTGGTTTGCAGTACAGCGCCAGTACCGCAGGTCATAACTGCGGAGCGTTAACAGTCACTACTGGCACAGTACAGATGTTAAATACTGGGACTCCGCCAATCTGTACTGGGACCGTACTGCGCCAGTGGTGACTAGTCACGTGACAACACGCGGTTTTTCTATCTGGTAAGGTTTGCCATCTCTAAATAGTGCACTTTACTATTTGTAAATTATACGCTTTAGTACATAAATCCCCTTTTCAGTTATTGCCACGTTAAATGTAAAGAATATGATTTATAGAATTTTTACTATGTCTACGTAAATTTTTTTAGATCATTGTTTAGGCAGAGAGAAACTGAGAGTAACTCCATTATTAGGAAAAACAACTATGAGTACATTGGCGACTCTGCAGGCCATTTCGGGGAACAACGTCTAACCTTTCGCCATCTTGCTTATACAGAGTGGACACGCTGGGGCTTACCAAAAAGTATGCAACCCCGCAAACAAGCCCATAAGAATAGCATTGCCGTGTAAGACGAGTTGCATACTTTTTGGTAAGCCCTAGCGTATCCACCCTGTACATGCATTCTCACGAACCCAGGTTCAACTCGTTGAGCGATATTTCGAGATTGTCGAAAGGGAAAAGATGAAACGGGCGCCGTGTTCGACGTATGTGGTCTGCAGAGAGAATTTCGGCATTTGGTGTGTTTTGATTTTCTTTTCATAAAACAATGTAATCGCGTTTCAAGGGGGACAAGGTAAATTAAATCTCACATTGTTATTACAATTGCAGAAGAGAGAAGTTAAAATTGTGTTAAAATGAGGTAAAAACGTTCACGCAATTTTCATAGTTTGCATGTTATGTGGTTATTTTCTTTCCGATCTGCCGATATTTTCTCTGCAAAATATTTATGTTTTACATGTTATTAGTTTTTACTGACACTATATAAATAATTTGTATTCTAATTTTAGGTCTTTTTCACTCGCTCCGGATTCTGAACTATATTAAATTGAAATTTAAAAATACCCATTTTAAAATTTTTAATTTGAAAGAGGGCACCTTGAAAAAATACCAGATTTAAAAAAATCGAAAACTGCTATTGCTAAAAGGTCGTTACACTTTATTACAATTAAAAATATCTATTGATTTTTTATAATGAAAAATTATCCTACGGTGTCACAAAGGAGTGAAACATGCTTATAAAATATAACTTGTGTTTAAGTTATAATTTTTTTAAATAAACGAAAATGAAATTTTTTTAATTCAGTTGAATTTGATTTTTAAAATGTTTTTTTTGCTTTATGCATGTCAAGCAAGAGTTTGTGCTTAAATTACAAAACTTTTATTCTGAAATTCTAAAGCACTTACCCTCCTTTGTTAGAGTTCAAAATTTCTGACCACCCTCATCAGACAAATTGTACGATTTTACCAAATCAACCCCTACCCCAAATCGTTTTACGTAATTTTTAGGTAACCGCTAGGTTTACCCAAGAAAATGTAGTCGGAAAAAATTTGAAATGTGGACGGTCAAAACTTTTGAACCTTAACAAAGGGGGTAAGTGCTTCAGAATTCCAGAATAAAAGTTTGGTCATTTATGCACAACCCCTTGCTTGACATGCATAAAGAAATATTTTTGAAATAAAATTCAACTGAATTAAAAAAAATTCCCTCTAAACCCTCTAAACCTAAAATCCTGCAACAGAAGAAATATCATCTTAGTGGCAAGAAAAATTATAAAAATTGTATACGTATTTGAGAAAAAAAGATATATTACGACAGAGACAATTTTCATTTTTCTCTTCTGCAATTGTAATAACACTGTGAGATTTAATTTACTGTGTCCCCCTTGAAACCCGATTACACTGTCTTATGAAAAGATAATCAAAACACACCAAAAGCCGACATTCTCTCTGTGGGCCATATACGTCGGATCCGGCCCGTCTCATCTGTTCCCTTTCGACAAGATCGACATGTAACTCAACGAGTTGCACCTGGGTGCTTGAGAATGTATATATACGTAAGGTGGTGAAAAGTTAGACGTTGGAACCCGAAATGGCCTGCAGATTTGCCAATGTGCTCCTAGTTGTTCTT
>JAWWLR010000034.1:10447306-10460593 GCA_035041075.1 Acraspis erinacei | reverse complement strand
TCCACTACTCTCTTCACACGGACATAGGCCTGTCCTTGTGTTGGAGTCCAGCCCGTTTCAAATCTGGGATCACTGACAAGGAGTTCCCTCGCCCTGGCAGCACGCAGGCCGCCCAATCTTTCCCCTTCTGCGCAGGGAGACGAGACGTGTCTTATGCGTTGTCGCAGTGTCATGGCGTATGGAGGGAGATTTCGGAACCCTAATGCCCAAGAGATGGTGATAGTGGTGCTGCGACAAATCCTCGGCGGTGAGATTTGAGTCATCCCAGGTACAGGATTTGAAATGCGGGAATCTCATCCACATTCCACCCCCATAAACAACCTACGGCTGCGTCTTCACCTGTGCGACTTAAACCCGCCTTAGTCCCTCGTTCATAGCGCTGATCCTTGAAGAAGAATGTCGCTCCAGGGAAAAATGACTCTCCTCCACCCCCTCTCGTACTCGAAATTCGGTGAAAGTCATACAAAAGTAAAACAAAAACCCCAAAATAATTAACAAGAGTGACCTTAACTCTTTCTCCCTCTCCCCAGGAATTTCCCATGAAAGTGTATATATATATAAAAAACTGAGAAAACATAGTAATGATAAAGTACAAAATAAAATAAAATTTGTTGGCCATCGATTGAGCCTTGTTCTTTAAACAATATTTCTCCTAAGAGAGGAGGAGCTGCTTACAAATAAATAAAAAGAAAACAATACAGAGTAATTTGCACGTGAAACCTGCAATATTGCACCGTACAAAATTAGAATTAAATAACAATTATGCAACTTTTACTTGAACAGAAAGCATAAACATGTAAGCCTATAAATAACTAAATCAGGGTTGCTAAATGACCTGGAAAATCTGGAAAAATCATGGAATTTTTAAAAAGTGTTTAATAATCTGAAAATGTTATAGAAATGAAAAATGACTGGCAAACCTCGAAAAGTCATGGAATTTTGAAAAAATGGTTGGAATATTTTTAATCATCTCTATTTCAAAGTCTTAATAATTTAGCATTTTATAGCGAATTCTATATTTAAAAATTTAAAAAGAAAACTTAACAAAAAGGCAAATATCAGACAAAGTGTAAGAATTAAATGAAAAGAAATGGAGGATTCAATGTGAAGAGCGAAAAGAACTGGAAGACTTTGAAGAAGAAATTGGTTATCTGATTAAATTTTCATAATTCTTAATATAGACAATTTTATAATTTCCTGCGATATAAAAGTTTTATTTTAACTTTTTTAAAAGTTTAGAGTTTTTTTAGATTACTATTCTTTTCCAATGTAATCCTAATATTTGCATAAATAGTTCTAATATAATATTTCTTAAAGTAATAAAAGACTTTGATCAATATGGACATGTATCAGTACATGTTTAGTTTTTAATATTTTATTTATATAATTTTTACCTAAAATACTGCATTGCTAAGTTTCGTTTACGTCAATTTCAACTTTTTATTTTCTTGAATACTTAATTAAACATTTTTCACATTAAACGTTTCAATTTTTAATGACGTGGCTACGTGTACAAGAATTTCGATACGAATAGCTGGATTTTTTCAGTGTGAATTTCAGGACGAAGGGGCTGTATGCACCGCAATTTTTGTATCCGAATATCTGGATATTTTTGGTAAATGTAGAAGATTGTAGACACCTCAAATTTTTAAAGCTTCATTTTCAAATTCTCACATTTCAGTTGCCCCAAATTTAAGCTTTTTGAAATTAAAAACATTTTGAAACTCGTTTTGAAAGTCTTACGCCAACATTTTTTTTATTCTCTTTATCAATACGAAATTAATAAATATATTTATTTGGCAAAGCTTATTATTATTTTAATTTTCTTTCTGTATCGTTCAGAGATTGCGTCTTACTTACTATTATTTATTAAATATATTTGACTAATTATTAGCTAAATGTATATTTAATTATAGCGATCAGAAAACCAGTTTTTGTATCAATTTAAATTTAAGTTAGATTATGCATTTTAAACTAATATAACAGAGAATTTAATGATTACACCTTATTGTACAAGATACAAATTTTATTTGGAAATGATACAAATTAAAGAATTATAGGCAGATATGAGGGTTAAAAAGAGAAAAATATATATATTATAATTCAAAATAACAAAATCAATGGGTTCTAGCTGGAGTATCAGAAGTGCCCCGCCCTTTCGCCCGATTTACCTGCTTTTCTTTTGGTCTCTAGGTTTTATCTTTAAATTCCAAGGATGGAGTACAGGCAGTGCCGGTCTTTCCAGTAGGCTAAACTAGGCTATAGCCTAGGGGCGCGTAATGGTGGGGGGGGGGGGGAGAGTTTGGGCAGGTTTCCAATTGCGCCAGGTATGAATTTAAGCACAGAAGCATTTGAATTGTTCGTATGTCAGGTAAAATGTCCCTCACAAATTGCATGCCACTGTAGATCGGTAATCTCGAAACAGACGATCGTAAATCCGCAAGTTATTGTGCGGATGAAATGGAAAGAGTTGTATTAAGAAACTTAAAAGATTTAGGCATCAATATTAGTGACAGTCGAAGTCAATCGTACGAAAACGAAGGAAACCTGTCCATTAGCATAATCCATTAGCCCTATATGTTCCATGCTCAAATAATTCGATCAATCTTGCAGGTCAATGTGCCGCAGATTGTTGTCTTGGTACAACTAAATTTTTAAAATGTTTTTTCAAAAAGTATTTACACTTTTGAGTGCTTCAATTGGGAGATCGGCAAGGTTTAAAGAAAAAGTACAAGCGTGCGGCAAGATCCCGCTTCCTAAGAAATTATCAAACACTCGATGGTCAGCTAGAGCGGATGTCTGTCAGGTGCTCGTTTTTTCGTTTCACGGCTTTGCGGAAGCCATTCCAGACATTGCCGAAGATCCGACTCAGAAACTCAGCGTGAGAGCTAAGGCTGATGAACTGTATAAGCAATTTTTAAACTGGAAATCGGCATCAAGACATGTTTCTGGAATGATGTACTGCGGCGCTTTGATGAAGTAAATAAACTTTTGCAAAGCGTTGAATCAAATGTTTGTGAAGTCGATGCGTATAAAGTTTTGCAAAAGTATATTAAGGGTCTGCGTGAACACTTCGATTTTTACGATGCTCAGGGAATCGAGTTAACTTTTTGTGAGGAGTATAGGAACGAAAATCGAATGTGAAAACACTGAAACTTCGACCAGATGAATGTACTAATGACACAACGTGTAGTGGAAAGAACGATATGAGTGTGAACACGTATATCGTCAAAATTTATACTTTAAGTACAGAGCTGTCACGGAGATACACCAGCTATATTGAAATCGACAATCAATTCTGACTTATAGGGAGAGAATTAGGCGAGGAATGTGTGCACTTTAAAGACATCCTTGAGGTTATTAATGTAGGTATTGAAGAAATATCTACAGAATCTTTCCTGCGCATCACTCGACAGAAAAATGTTGCTGTAATCTGCCTGAATGTCGACGTTGCACTTCGAATTTATTTGAAACTTACATCCACAAATGCAAGTGGAGAACGCTCCTTTTCTGTACTCAAACGTATAAAAAATTCCTTACGAAACTCGTTATGCAACGATCTTCTTTCTCATCAGGCCTTTTTCGCAGGTAATTCGCAATTCCGGATTCGATTAACTTCGATATAATTATAAAACAATTTTCGCAGGAGAAAGCAAAAAAAAAAGGGTATAATCCGTCTAATTTGATTACCAATATTTTCAGATGAGTATATTTATAAGAATATTTATATATCTTTGGTACAAAATGTGAATGTTAAATGTGAACTTTTGTAACAAAATGTGCCTATATGTAAATATACAGTGCCTTACTATATTATTAGGCCAAAGCTAAAAAATTACAATTTTCACATTATTTTTGTCATTTATTGTAATTACTTCGAGCGCTCTTGTGTTATTAAACTCCTAGTTCGCTAGATTTGGTAGATAATCTCAAGATATTAATCCTATCTAGATCGTTTGGAACTTCATGGAACAAAAGTCAGTAGGCACGATCCTACGACCAAGTAAGATCTAATTCGGATGCTCAATCACAGCTGGGAACCTTGACGAGAAATAAAGATTAAAATTGAAAACTATATGAACAGTATACCTTGTCGTATTAAAGCTCTATCATCTGGTAAAGGTGGGCATACGAAATTATGATTCTATTTAAAAGTCGTTTTTTATTTAAAAAATATTTGAGTTCAATGTAGATAATTATTTTTTGAATAAAATTTATCCTCCATAATATATTTCTCTAATATTTTACAAAAAATGTCTCAATGTCAATGTGTATCTTATTTAAAATTATACAAAATTAATTTTTTTAGATTTTGCCTAAAAATCAGCATTTCATATAAGAACCTTTATCAGATAATACAGCTTCAATGCAACGAGGAATGCTGCTTAAACAGTTTTCAAATTTTCTCTTTATCTTTCGGCAATGTCTCCAAATGTGATTGAGGATGCGAATTAGCTCTTAGGGCCCGTACTTAAATTACATAACAGCTCAAGGGGAAGGGAGGGGTCGAGAGATTTTGTTACGGTTTGTTACAGTAGGGGCTGGGGGGTCCTTAATTCATTTAGGTAATTTTGGTAAAATTGTAAATAAAACAAGTAACTCACAGAAGTGGTACAAAAATGTAATTTAAAAAAGTCAGGGCATTTTATTGATCGGGGAAAAGTCAGAGATATAGAAAAAAATTTGGCAAGTTAGGGAATTTCTATAACATTAAATAACTGCCGAACAGAATAAATTTGAAAAAATTTTATTTTAATTTAAAATTGTTTTATTCCGTTCATAAAAGATTCTAGGTTAAAAATGTTACAAGTTTACGATTGTAATATTTAATAATTAGTGGTCAGGGCAAATGAAAAATTAATCAAGAAAACAGTAGGGTATTTTCAAAATATCATCAATATTTATATTTCTTTTTTTTCGTAGTTGCTTTCTCATGAAGATGATCTTTTTAGTTATAAATTTTATTAATTGTTTGAAGATTGAACTATTTTGCTAAAGTTAATTCTTTTTTATCAAAAAGTCAACTGTTTTGTTGAAAACTCAACTATTTCGTGGAGAATTGACTTGTTTTCTTTAATTTATATTTTTTTGTCTTCTTAATTTAAAAATTGATCTGTTTCCAAATCCATAAAAGATTTTAGTTGACCTTTCAAGACAATATAAATTTTGAAACAAGTAAATTTTCTTAGAAATCTTTTGAATTTTAAAGAAAAGAACAGTTGCATTTTTAACAAACAAGTAATGCTTATTGGTTAAAAATGTAACTGTTTGTTTGAAAATTTAATTATTTCTTAGAAAATTTAATTATTTATTAGAAAATTTACTCGTTTAAAATTCATATGTTGAAAAGTCAACTGAAAATGCAACTTTTTGGTTGAAAATTAATCTTCTTTACTTGGGGATTCTACTTTTTTTTAAACATTTTATTTGCATCACTTTGATAAGAAATCATTTTTGTGTTGAAGATTCATATTTTTAGTTAAATTTTCATCTCTTTGATTTAAGTTGAACTATTTTGTTGAAAATTGATCTGTTTTAATTGAAAATTCAGCTGCGGGGGTAAAAGTTGAACTACTTCATTGAAATATTTTTTCGGAATAAATGTTTATCTCTCCTTGAAAGTTAACAGTCGTTGAAATTTTTTTTGCGGAAGGTTCATTTTGTCTGGTTAGAAATTCAATTTCTGTAGAGAAAATTCGTCTTTTAGTTTTAACTCGTTTTTACTGGTTAACTCTTTTTTTTTAAATTCATTTTTTTAACACATTGATTTCTTCAATGTCTTAATCTCAATATTATTGGTAAATATTTTTTCTTTTTTCTTTTTTAAACAAAAAGTGAATTGTGACTTATATTACTGTTTGTTACTAGAATTTTAACGATGTTTATTGGTGTTTTAATAATAAACTTTCAGCCTGACGAGGTTAGCAAACCAGGCTAACGAAACGTCGCACAACTAACATCGTGTTTAATTATTATTTTACCCCCAACTGACCGAAAAAAGAAAGTGAAGGGAGATACGACTATCGATACATGGAGGGTGATTTAACCATTTCTAATATTACGTATTTTATGCTTGATTGAAGCGTAATTTCTGGTTTGCTTATAACTGAACTATTTTGTTACGATCTATTCTTTAAATGGAAAATTTATTTTGTTTTTACTGAAAATTTATCTGTTACGTTCTAAATTCATATTTTTTGATAGAAAATTAATCTTCATGGTTGAAAATTCACCCGCTTGGTAGAAAATATAATTATTTCCTTAAAAATTCATTTAATTTGGTTTAAAATCAAATTTGTCGTCATTAATTCTACTCATTCAATTTTTTGTTGAAAATCCATCATTTTCTGTTAAACATTTCAGTTAAGAGGCTTCCGTTTTTTGTAGCTATCGTAAAAGACCTCTTTTGGGTCGCATGTTTTCTTTTTGGCTTTCCTGAACGGAATAAAGGGCGTGGATTCAGAAAGAGCAGAGAGTATGGAGATCATGTGTAAAGGAAATAGGGTGAGTGAAGGCAAAGGTGTGAAGAGAGAAAGTCAGTGGTGCGAAGTTTTTGAGGTTAGAGGTACTAAAAAGAGTAGCTGAATAAGGGAGGGGGGGCAAGGTGTAGGCGATTCAGAACGTAAACGTCACAGAGCTTTAAGTAAGGTAGCTGGATGCCAACGACACGAAGCTTAAAAACTGGCGCCAGAGGGAAACAGTTGCTGGACAATCGCATATAACAGCAAGCAGTATTTCCAACAAGAGGTAAATATGTTCAAAGCGTGCTCAGTAGAAGGAAGGGGGCCTTGATCTCACCTACAGAAGCCAACCAGGGACAGATTGGGAGCTAAAAAAGATTTAGGTACCTGCAATCAAGAGAAAAGACCGCCAAACCTATTGCGGCCCAACAAGCTGGGCAGCGCATGTTCGGATAGGATTATAATAGAATGGAAAAAAATACAAGCGCGACTAGCAGTGGAGTGGAGAATAACTGAAAAAGGGAGATAGGGGACGATGATTGATAAAGGGATAATGATAAAAAGAAAGTTCGGATTCAACTGTAAAACACCAGAAAGAGGCTGGGGAACGATATAACGGTGGAAGTAAGAAAGCTAAAAGAAGAATGGGATACACGCTGTAAGTAGGAGAAATACAAGGTTTAAGGTACACTAGAGAGAAGAGAGAATAGTCAAAGAGAGGTTGACGAAAAGAGAAATAG
The DNA here is from genome assembly GCA_035041075.1 of Acraspis erinacei. Lineage (NCBI taxonomy): Eukaryota > Metazoa > Arthropoda > Insecta > Hymenoptera > Cynipidae > Acraspis > Acraspis erinacei. The sequence continues at coordinate 10,453,392 of JAWWLR010000034.1, read as the reverse complement.
TAAGTTCAAACAGTTGGAAAACAGATAAGAAACTTAGAAATTAGGAACAAGCATATCGTGCAACAAACAGAGAAGGTGGAAATAGTTCAAGGGAATGAAAAGAACGTGCAAAGTGATAAAAAAGATTGAGGAAGAGACTGCGTGAGATTGAAAGAATATTAGAAGGCAAAGAAACAGCCAAGAGGAAAAATAAATTAGTAGTTCAGGGATTGAAAGTGGAGAATGAAACAAGTGAAGTAGAAGACATTTTTATAGTAAATGTGGGGAGTTAGGAGGAGCAAAAGAAACTTATGGAGGGAAAAAATTATTAACAGGAAGAGGGGTATGAATCAATGTTGAAGTATGGAGCTCGGATGAAGAATTAGAAGGGATAAGGGAAAAAGGAAAGAGTTTGGAAGAAGGTAGGAGAAAGGGATATGAAGAAGGGTGTAAAGAGAAAACGGAGGAGTTTCCAAACGGTAAAGAGGAAAAAAAGAATGAGGCTGGAAGAAGAGAGAAGGGAAGAGAGAAACGTGAAAATAGCGTTTTGGAATGTGTCAGAATTGGAAAAAAGGAATAAAGGATTTTGTGGAGAGTTAGAAAAGTGGGATGTGATTATGATGGGTAAAACCTCGGCAAATGATAAGTACTGGAAGTGGATAAAACCGTTGTTATCGAAAGGTTATTTGTGCACAATGCAAGAAGCAAGAAAAGAACACGGAAAGGGAGGGGTACGGGCGGCATGGTATCAGGTGTGAAACATGGATTAGCAGTACAAAAGAGGAAAGATGAAGACATTGAGGAAAAGGCTGGAATACTGGTCAGAAGGATTATAGTTAGTTGCGTCAAAATAGCGATCGTCTTTTTGTATAGAAGAAGAGGGGAACGGAAAGGCAGGATGGTAATAAGGAGGTGAATGGAGGAAAAGAAGGAAGATTTGGTTTTAATAGGAGGGGACTTGAATCCCTGGAATGCCGAAAAAGGGTCAGGGATTTTGGAGGAAGAAAAGGTGTAATAATGAGCTCCAAATATGGGTAAACGGACCGTGAGCGGAGGAAGTTACTGGAAGTGATAAGAGAAACAGAATATTTTATAGGTAATGGCAGTGTGAAAGGAGATGGGGAAGAGGAGACCACATTCATAGGAATGAGAGTAACAGTAAGAGACTACGTCTGGCTTGTAGAAAGAATGCGGCATATGATAGGGAGGATAAAGGTGGGGAATGAGATAGGTTCCGAGCAGTTCACGGGTATAGCTATACTGAAATGATGCGTCTGGGGATAGAATGAGTATAGGAAAGCATGCATGAAAAATTTTTCAGATGGGTAATGGGGGTTACTTAGAGTTCCCCAGGAAACATGTCAAGAGAAGAGGTAGGAAAGGATAAAATTTTAACTAAACAATTTAAGAGAGTCTTGAGGTTTGAAGAGAAGCTAAAAAGGGGAGAGGGAAGCAGAATAACACCAGTATTTTCGGACGAAGTTCGGAACAATGAGGAACCAGTAAAGTCTAGCATGGACCGGGAACAGGGAAGTTCCGAAAAGAATGTTTGACCTGAAATGAATATTTTGTATTAGAAACCTACGAAGCTTTCCATAAGTAGAAAAAGCATTGTATTGGACGATTTCATTCGTCACAGGATCAGCGTAATATAAACTGTAAGGCGGTCCTCCGCTAGCGCGAGGTTTGTACCACACGAATCCACTAGTAATCGGATTAGGAAGAGCCGAAAGAACTGTGTGACCTTGCATATGCGCATCCACATAGTGCAGACCTGCAGGACTGCCTCTTTGCATATCAGAGTTTGTCAATGCTGGAATACAATATAAAATTTTAAATATAATAACCGAGGGGCAAGAACGCTGGAAACATTGGTTTGAATCATCAATCGGTACTTTCACACTCAGTGTAATGATGCATATACTATAAATTTAAAAGCATATGCTATTTTTTTTTATTTTGCTTGAAGATGCTGAAGGTACATACACCTAATAGTAAAATATTTAAAGATAAGTACACGTGAAGTTTTGAGCTAACCATACGTCCTATAAATTGATAGAATCATGCTTTTTAGATATTTTTTTTTAGATTTTAGATAGAAAGTAGGAAAATATTCATTCAAATGCAAAATTCATTTCTTTTTTAGAAGCTAAATCTAGAATTTAAATCTAAAGCTGTTACCAGAACCTTTCTGTAGCCTCTGACAAACATTTTTAAATATTGAAAGGGTGGAAAACTTGTTTTAATAAATAATAATTGTTTAGGCAACATATAAAATGAAAGATACTAACAACTTTCAATTGAACAATTTTTAATAAAATCGAGATAAATTGCAAAATTTATAAGTTTAACTTTTATCAATTATTTAGAGTTAGTAGATTAAGATTTAATTCGAAAAGTAAAAATCTACATTATTTTTTCAATGCTCTAAATTAAATAATTAATAACTGAACTTTACAAAATTTTAAATTAGATTAATTTAAGTAATTTTAAGCTAGAAAAATTAAAAATTGAAAAATTAAATAGTTTAAAACATCTTCGAAAAGCGATTTTTAGAAATTTTTTTTATTCTTTTGAAGCCTTAACAGTAATTATTGTGAAGGCCTCGAAAGATTAAAATTTTTTTCTAAGATTCCTAATACCAATTTAAAACTAATTAAAAATTTAATGTTTTAACTCTTAAACCTAATTCTAAGTCCAATTTAAAATATAAAACCTAATTTAAAACAAAATGCGGTTGCACTTCACACAAACATTTCATTACAAATAGTCGAATTTTTTGGTTTCAAACACTTCCTTTAATTTTTTTGTATATTAAAATAGAATGGTTTGAAAGAATTCAGAATCTTTTTGGCAAATCAATAAATATTATCTCTTTAATACTAAAAGTACATGTCCATTCAAAAAATATTATTTTTATTATATTTACGGTGATAAAATAAAAATTATTTTATAACAAAAATTTATCTTGAAAATCTTTCACTTTTTACTTCTGTAAGTTTTTAGGACTGTATTTTAAAAGTCTTTAAATTAAAACTTTCCACTTAAAAATCCAATTATTTGTTTGAAAATTCAAGCGTTTTATTAAAAGCTCGACCTTTGTGGTAAAAAAATTAATTCTGTTTATTTATAATTCAAATTTTCGGTTTCTATTTGAACTCTTTTGGCGAAAAATGTAAAAATGATGTTTTAAAATCATTTTTCTATATTAAAATTAATTTTTTCGAACTGAAAAATTAACTATACCATTCTCAAGAGTGAACTGATACTTTTTTAGTTATATTTCAACTTATTGGTTAGAAATGTGATGTATTCTTTCGAAAATGTGTCTTTTTGTAGAAAATTAATCATATTGCTTCAAAATTCATCTTTTTCGTTGATAATTATTTTATTTGACTGGAAATTGGACTACTCTATTGTTGATTATAAATTATTCTTTTTTAGTTAAAAATTTAAAGGTTTGGTTGAAAGTTATTGCATTTTGTTTAAAATTATTCTTCCTTTTTTGCAGGTGAATAAATGTAGTTGAAAATTCCGATACGTGCCTAAAATTGTATGTAGTTTTTTTTGGGGGTTTTGACAGAATATTGATCTTCTAAGAAGAAAATCCAACTAATTTAATGAAAAGCTTGTACCTTTGTGTTGAAATTAATCTGCATTTTTCAAATATATTCCATTTGGTAGAAAAATAATCATTTGGTTAAAAACTTATATATTTTCTTACAGATTTCACTTTTTTAGAAAAAAAAATCTTCTTCCTGATTAAAGATTCATTTCTATTGTTGAAAATTAACCTACTGTATTGAGAATTTGTTTATTCTTAGATGATTATTTTCTTAACTCATAATTTAATTAATCTTTCTAGGTTGAAAATTAAAAAATGTTTGTCAAAAGTATCATTTTCGTTGAAAAGTCATCTGTTTTTTGAAAGTTCATCTTTTAATTCGGTTAAGGATTTATCTATTTATTTTTTTGAAAATTCGTCGTTTTTGGTTATATTCAACTTTATGTATTTTGTTCAACCTTTTTCGGTAAAAAATTATTCTTCATATTTTATATTTTATATACACTTGGACTCCAATCGTACGAGAGGAACGGGAACCGGGATCACTAAAGATACAATCGGGAATGCGACTTTTAGATTTCAAGTGTAATGCGCGTTTCTGTCTCTCGAAACTGCGACTTTTTCACCTGCGCATGAACCTTATAGCGAGGGTCTATTTAAAATTATAAATTTGTAATTCTATTTCCAAGATTCAATTTAATTTATTTCGTGTAATTGAAAATTTCTTTAAAATATTTGTCTCTTATTTATTGGTTTCGAATAGATCCGCGCTTTTTGTTACATACGAAGTTGAAAAAATTCGCGGTCCGTTACCTTCATTGGAATAGGGCAGGAGTAGAGAAGAAAAAATTTCGCTCGCTCCTTTGGTGTTGGGACGCTCATATCTTTGGAGAACTCGTAATTTCGGAGCTCGTACGTTTGGAATCCTAGTATAGTTTAATTTTTTGTATACTTATGTTATATAACCTTACCCAAATTTCATATTTTGAACGGAAAATTCGAGTCATTTGTTAAATTTTCATGTTTTTCATTGAGCTGTTAATGCTTTTATTTAAAATAATGTATATCATTAAAATATTACAATATTAAATGTATATCATTAAAATATTTCTATAGCAACCCACCACAAATTTGTCGGGATGGTCTTTCACAGGAACAGCAAAAGTCATATAAGCTTGGCCTATGAAACAAATTGTTATTAGTGATTAGACAAAGTAGGAACTTAGACCAAAAGAGAAGGATTTCACAGACTATTAGGAGATAAATAAATAATTACCCGCCGCCCCACCTAAAATACTTTACGTTCCCTAGACCCCTTATATTTCATCTCTTCCGCTCTAACCCTCAAACTTCAACATTCAGTTCCACTCTCTTCCAAAACGTATTTTTTTTTCTCCAAGATGAAAGTTACCTCAGTCAAGACCAGATCGTAGATTCGATTTCGAAACGTTGTCGTTTTTTAGAGTCGAAAAAAACTCGAAATTGTTGTCGATTTGACGATCATTTGTCACCAAAATCGACAACGATTACATGTTTCTTTCGACACCACAAAATTTATAATTTGTGTACCTAGGATATTTGCAATTTCTTGTAAAAATACAATCATTTCTGGAAATATTGCGGAAATTTTTCGTTAGAATAACTTATCCTACCAATATACAACTCATTGGTGCTTTCCTAAAATGAACTGTAATGTCGCATATCCTAAAAGTCAAATTACAAACTGAAGGTCGTTTTTCATTTTTTGCGCGCGCATGTTCATTGCAAATAGAGTTGATTTATACCGGTTTTCTTGATGGGGGTTCCTCGTGCAGGCTTTCTGCGCCAGACTCATCGATACTGGGTGAATTACACAGGCCGACAAATTTTAAAGCCAGAGACCAGATCTAACATTTCCGAAGTATTTTGATGCGCTGAATCCGAATCCATACTAACCTCCCCCTTTTCAAACATACTTGGATTTATTAGGATCTCTTTTTTTCCAGCAAAATATTATAATTTGAAATTTTCATTTTAGCGTTTAACCCAATAACGCTGAGGTGTTCAGATTTATATAACGCATTCTCAAAATACCAAGAAAAAAGCGTACAGTCGTTTGGAACCAAACTTTGCACATTGACAAAGCTAAAGAAAATATCGAACCCGTGTCTTTTCATTTCTACGGAAACCGCTTCCTATGGGTAGAAAGGACCCCTACCAAACCTCAAGTACGCTAACCCACCTGACCCTGGTAACAGTGAGTTTAGTCGCATATTTTTCTTGGAATAATTAAATTTCACTCCACAAGTGGGCTTACCCACCTAGCTTCTAATTTACCTCTCGCCCAGAAACCACCCTACCATACCTATCCACTTACCTACCTAATCACTCATATTCCCATCTACCTACCTACCTACCTACAAACTTACCTAGGAATATACCTGTCTACCCACTCACCTACCTACTTGCCTCAGTAAGCTGGAAAATCCTAAGTAAATTTACAATATTAAATGAATCATGATAGTAAATTGTTTTTTAAAGCCCTAACTGTTTTCCATATTGA
>JAWWLR010000034.1:10293591-10310123 GCA_035041075.1 Acraspis erinacei | reverse complement strand
AAATAATTTTGATGCAAACACGACGACAAACGACCGAAACGATTTATGGCGCGTATGCACACTCTGTGGTGCCAGAAACACCCATAGCTTCACCACGTTCCACATCAGTGGCGGAAAGCATGCACCTACTGGGAGATGATAATGACTTCAGGACAAGGAGGAACATTCACATACAGGTTCCTCCTAAGCCCCAAGAACTGGCTGAAATGGATGCCTTCCTTCGTGAGCATATCTCGGAAGAGTCAGTGCACTGGGCCATCAATTGTTCAGTTTATGGTGCTGCGAGAGATTTGGCTGATTCAAATCGAAGGCTAAGACCGACAATAAACAAGTCAAAGCTGTTGAAAATCAAGCAGAATATTGTTGACATAATATGGGTCTTATATAATGCAAGTGGAAGAATATAGACGAGGGAGAGGTGGATAAGGGAGATTTAACAGTGTCTTCCTGACCTATGGCACCTCTTCAGCGATCACCCTGTTTCTGTCAAAAATCCACCCAAGCCCATCGAGATAGAGACATTTTGAAGAGATGTATAGAAGATAACATCTCAGAAGGAATTTCCATCAATCAATATCAAAGAGATGGAAAAAGCATCTAGGGGTACGAAAAACTTTTCTGCTGCAGGAGCAGATGGGATCAAGAACTTCTGATGAAAGAAGTTTACTTCTACACACCAACATCTGTCTCGCATATTTACCCAACAGGGTTGTTCGAAGAATAGAGCTTGTGGGGATATATTAATTGTCTGTTGTAAAGCTTCAAGGTTCATCCATACATAGTGACATGCATGAAGTGATTGATGACCATATCGAAAACTTGATTTACTATCCTATCTGGAAACTATCAGAGTGTGTGACAAAGAGCAACGTCACCTTCCAGAGGGGCGTTTTTCAAGGCGATACCATGAGCCCTCTGCTTTTTTGCATCACACTTCTGTCCCTATATCTCGCACTACACAATTATTCTGGATACCTCTGTGGCGACATTAATCATCGCGAACATAAGGTCACTTATCACGGTGGGTCTCGACTAAGGTCAACCCAAAGGTGCTTGCACCTCCCGGTTTTAAGAGGGTCTATAGAGGTTACTCAACATACTTTCATGAAAATAAGTTTAAAATAAAATTGTATTGGCTAAAAAGGTTTAGCCTAGCATATAAGAAAAGGTTCTAACTGCTGTAAATCTTGCGACAAGTAAGACCGTTCGATAATTATGAAAAATGTGATGAATGTTCTCCTAATAAAAGTTTTGGAGTCATATCCTGCAAAAGTCGTTTTTTAGTAAATAATTTTTATTTTTATTATCAAGTTTTAGAGTTTGGGCAATAACTTTTTTCTATGCATAGCTTCTCAAAATTGCTAATAAAGAAATGAAATTAGCATCAATTTGGAGTAAATTAAAAAAAAAATTCTCAAGCTCTAATAGGACCGAAATTATGGCCTTCTGATAATCACCCTTTTTTATTGAATTTTGTTAAACATCTTTCTTTTAATTTATCATTTTTTTCCTTCACTGGTAATAGAATGTCATAGTTCTGACAGGAAAACAGAGAAAATGAAAGAAATGGTATACAAAAAAATGTCGAATATGATTTCACTAACAATACATTACCCGTTATTCTATGCACTAGCTGCAAAAGAGATGTATATCGATGGTACAAAAAAGTTCATTAGGCTGCCAGATTTTTCTATCTTTAAACCCCCGAAGAGAACCAGATTTGTAGCAGTATTGTATGTAATTTTCACATTTGTCAAATAGCAAGAACGCCATAAGCAGGAAATTTTGCGAAAGTTCTTTTGCCCAAACGAAAAAGTACATTAGCAGATATTACCAATACACCAATCTCAGATAATTTACCAAAACTAATCTAATATTTTTAACCTATTATTAACTAAACTTTTTTAGAGATATACATTTTTATCTGGAATCAAAATCATATTATAATTTATTTTATTTTCTTGCTTTTTATTGTTATATATTATATTATTTATTTTTATTTTATTTATCTAATTATTTTTAAATACAAAACTATTTAGTTATTATGAATTTTACTACTCTAAAATATTCCAGTCCCCTTATTTTCTATGAGTGTCCAATCCCTATCCTGAAATTCCAGATAAACCGGAGTCTCCTTCTGTCGACAAACGATGCAGCTACTGCTTTTCTCTAATTTGTTTGGAAAATCTGACTAAATCTGTAGTAGAATCTGGTCCAAAGGTTGAAGAACAAATGGCTTCGATGCTGCTAAAAAGAAACATGGACAGAGAAGAATACAGAAAGAAGGTGTTACTAAGAATGATTCCAGCTGGTAACAATGAGCAAAAAAGTCTCTGGGAATTCATTGAAACATTCACTTTTTCATCGCTTGTAACGCTGCTTTTTCTTACATGGAATTTGGGGTCCTCTTAGACGCGCACAACCTGCCCCTTTACTCATATATTTACTGCAACTATTACAGAAACGATTATTATAACTAAAACACTTTAAATTGGGCGCCAGTCCTTGCATGGGACAGATATAAAGGAATTTTCAGTATTTCAAAATAAGCTTCAGAGAGCAAGATAACTTGAGCAAATAGTGAACAATAAAATAACTCAAAACATTATCCTTCACAAGTCAGGAATATGGAACTCTCGGTTTCAAACCCCAAACTTCCCACACTGAAAAATTTCTAAATAAGTCACATGGATGAAAATTGATAGTGAGAGAGAAGGCAGACGAAAATTAAAAAAGTTAGAGTAAAATAAAAAAAAATTAGAGTAAAATTAAATTAAAAGATAACATATCAGTATCCAGAACTCGAATAGAATGGTTAACTCAGCCTTTATATATACTTTATATATACTCGAAGATGATGCAACTCGATGGGCAGTTATGCAACGTTCAACGTGAAATAACACATGGGAGTCATGGTTTCAAAGGAAATGCTTGTAAGAAATTGCTGCTAGAAAACTGAAAAATGTTTATGATTCTTCAGCGAACAGGCGATGGAGTCTGTTCATTCCGATTTCAAAGTAGTCTGGACAAAATAGAAAGTCCCGGCTTAAGACGATCTCCAGGTACCACTTCATACCTGGCCTGTCAGCGACCTTTTTCTATCGTTACGCGTTGGTCCCTATCTCGAAGCTGGACGGGGCTCTGTGTCTCTCAACCGGTGTCTTCTACATTATGTTACAGTGGTATATTTCAATTGAATCATGTGGAGCGAGGTGTGGTTTCGAAACCCCCTGAATCTTAAAATTAAGTTTTTACGATGGCGTCTCTCCGTCCGGCCGCCTGTCCGTCACACTTTTTTGAGGTCCTAAAATCAAGGATTAGTTCGTTAACCAGCCACTTTGGATTAAAATTTAAAAAGTTAGATAATTTTCAAAAATTTTGTGACCATTTTTTTAGATTTAAAAATTAATGTGCGGCTATTCGTAGTACTCAGAAAGCCAAACATTGATCTTAATAAATTTTTTCGATAAAAAAATTATCAGAGTTACAGCATTTATAAGATTTAAATAATCAATTGAAAATCAAAATTTTTTATCCAAACAATGCACGATATGAAAAAAAGTCAAGATCCAAAATTCAAATTTTGAATGCACAAAAAATAATGAAGAATCATAAATTCACTTTTTTAGTCAAACTGTGCAAGATACGAAAAAGATGAATAAACCAAAATTGCATACCCAAAAAATATCTACAAATTTCTTATTAATCACTTCTTTATAGGACGCGGGGACTTTTTGGGTTTATTCGTGAAAAATAACATTGAAGATAAAAATAAAATAAATTTTTTGGAACAACGACACAAGTTACGAAAAAATGATTAAACAAAAATTGTTTACTCGAAAAAGAGCTGCAAATTTGTTATAAATCACTGTTTGATAGGACGCGTAGTTTTGGGTTTAATCATAAAAATGACCTTAAAAATGAAAATAACAATTTGTGTAAAAACGACAAAAGGTGCGAAAGCAAATTGCTATAAAAAAGTTGTTCACCCAAGAAAGAGATACAAATTTGGAATCATTTATGACATTCACATAATTTTTTATTGTTAAAGTATTAGAATTGTCTTAGCATAACAACGCGAGATAGAGAAAAATGTATGAAAAAAGAATTGTAGTTTTTTGTTTATTTTAAGGTGGTTCAGAAAATATACTGTTTTTACTTACTTTCTAATGCTTATATCTCTTCTTGTAATTTTAATTATTTTTTCATCTTCCTTCATCTCAATGAAGAATGTTATTTCTGTCTTGTATTAGGAGTCAGTATTTTGTTATATTTCAAGGAATTTATTATTCATTTTACAGTATTTGAGTTCAGAATTTTGTTTGGAATTCTTTTCGAGTTCACTTATGTTGTTAATGCTATTGATCCTTTGCCATTATTCAAATGTTCAATCATTCGTTTGTGAAATTCAGTTTCTATTGTGATCAAGTTAGCTTTTTAAATTGAGATTATTTCAACTCATTTTGTAAATAGGTCTACAAAAACTAAAGTATTTTAATTTTTTCTGTTTTAGAACTTGTTAATTTGCCCATGATATCAGCTGCTACCATGGTCCATGGTTCTTCGATTTTGCTATGTTTTTTAATGGTTCTCCTGATCTCGAGAGAGCATCAGGTACAAAATTCAAGCTATACGGAGAGAAGTTTGGCAGATCCGCTGACCCAACGCGTGCAAATTGTCGCGCCAATCACATAGTGAATAGCGACAGTTCTGCTTAGTAGAATGGCTCCACTGATTCAGGAGAACCATTACTCGGAAGTGGTCGAACCGTTTCATAAACAATATAGACTAGCAGTTCTGTATACGCGGCACATTTGGTACTGTTTCGCGCTTGTGCAGTGTAGGAAAATATGGCGTCCACGTTTCGGAGCGAGTGAGCTCAGCAAGTTTGGGTAACCAGTGCGCCGAATGTAAGGCAGGCGTCACACCGAATCGAAGTGCAGCATCTAATCGGCTAGTGGATTTTTTTAGGCTATTAAGCCATTGTAACTCGCGAAGTGTTCCATTCTTGCTTTGAAACTGTAACCTTCTAGAAACGGTCTAAATTTTTTGGTATGGCCCAAATCACGGCTAGGAACTTTTTTCTGATGCTGAGATCTGAGATTCGCCCCCGTTGAAGCTTCTACTCGCGTATGCAATCACGTAATCTATGGCGTTCATTATTTTCGTAAGTACGGCTCCTACTCCTGTATTGCTTACGTAAGTTCCAAATTGGAAGTTTGGAGTAAAATCTGGTCATGTCAAAATTGGTGCTGATGTTAATAGGTCTTTGCTTTTTTAAAAAGGCTCATCTTGTTCTAATTCCCAATCCCATGTTCTATCTTTTTCAGTAATCTGTTCATCGGTACTATTGTTTCGGCAAAGTGTAGGAATGTGTAATTGCTTAGTATTTTGTCATCGTCTATTTGGAGTCCTTTGTCATTTAATTTATTTCCGAGCAGTCGAACTCGCATTTATTCTAGCTGATCGTTACATTTCCTTAATTTATTTTGTCTAGTACAATATTCAAATATTTTAAATGGCCGTGAAAATTTTGTGTTACTAATAAAATGTAATCTAAATAATAAAAAAAGTTTGGCCTTAAGTCTGGAGTAATGCCTTTTCTAGGGACTTAAATGCTGTAATTGGTTTTGAACTTTTGTTTAATGGATTTGTGAATGGCTAATTTTAAATCAATTATCAAAATAAATTTTGCTGATCTTAAAGTGTCCAGTGTTTCTTTCATGAATGGATTTGGGTACACGGACTTTTTAGTAATTTCCTGTTCTAATAATTTATTTACTGTTTGATAAATCATTTCTTTAATTTTTGGGCTCAAATGGTCCTATGATCATTTCCCTGGAATACTTTTATTTTGGCCTCTAAAAGTTTTTCTAACTGTGATTGTTGGCTTTCGTTAAGCTTGATAATACTTTCGCAAAATTCTGATGAACAATTATTTTGTTCGTCGATTTTCCATAAACTATCCGAAATATTATTTAATTAGATTGCTTTATTTTTTAAATTAATCCATTGCTTTCTATTATCAATTTCTAATATCTCATTTGCTTTGGGGTCATTCACAAAATATGTGATACGTTTCGGGGGCGTGAGGGTCTGCCGAAGTATCATTCTCCATGTTAAGATCAATGAAAAAAGTATCACGCAGGGGGGGAGAAGTTCCTGAAAAATGTATCACGTATTTTATGAATGACCCCTTTTTGAGATACCTTTTTCAATTATTTTTTATTTTTCCGAAGATTACTTACCATCTTGATCATTATCTATTACCACGTATTTAATTATATGAAAAATATTTCTTCAATTGTTTTGTTTATTTTTCTTCCTAATTCTAGATTTTCCTCAATTAAGTTGGTCTTCAACGTATGAACTTTCGAAAAATTTATTTTTTTGTTGCATATTTCGATTCCACAAGTTCTTAAAAATGTGCCCCGTGAAGGATTTTCAGAGATACACGTTAGTTAATGAGTACTGTAACGCCATTTGCGGAAACTCCTAGTGTTTTCACGCTTCTCTTGGGAGGCGCTCGGGGCGTCACTCATACAAAAAAAAATCGGCCTTTTTCCGGCATGCGTGGCAAATTTTAGTGTTTTTTAGCGACCATCTCCATGACGAGGAAGGGGAACTCGACGGCCCTGGTATAGCCGATTGAATCGTAACTTTTAGTAATCATGTTTTACCCCGTAATATATGTTTAAACGTGTTTTCCCAAAAGTCCTGTTTTTTATAAGTTTTGGCATAAGTTCTTCTAAAGTACTTGGAATTTTGGGGATTTTCTTATCAGTAGGCCGGGTCGGGCCTCGCCGCCAAATAAGAAGGCGATTCGGCCATTACTACTTATATGAAAATATCGCGTTCCCTATATCGTATAAACAGAGAAAACTTACGAATTCTGACTCTTGATCTTTACACCATAATTTCTAATAGTATACTAAACATATGAATTTTTTGCAAAAGGGCAATGAAACATAAATAATTAAGGTTTCCGTTGTTATGAGTATTTTTAGGACTTATGTAGCTTATATGGTTGTAATGTTGTTGTGAAAAGTTCGTTCGGCGTGCGAGTTGCCGAAAAAACGTCACCGGTTTAAGATTTGTCATTTCCTTCCTCCCAAGGTTTATAAAGAGCTGTTGTAACCTCTCTGTATCTTACTCGTAGAGCATTTAAGGTAGGGGGTTGGGGATCGGTTTGCTATGGACAATCATGTGTTTTCAGAACTTTGATCCCGTTTATTGTGTTCGTGCGTTCATGTAAATGCTTCTATCTTGCTTTATTAGTTAAGCTTTACACGAAGGCTTCAATACAGGCACTCTAGTCATTTCTCTCCCTTCTATTTTGCTTGCTTTAAGATGTGGTTATCGCATTCATAGTATAATTTTATTTTTTAATTGTTTTTTAATTATTCATTCAAATAATCATTCATAACTATAAGTGAACTGACACTCAATTCAAATTAATGTTTACATTCTTATTCATGAGAGTGTAATGTAATATACAACACAAAATTTCCTAGGACTTTTAAATTTAAATTATATACAAAAACTCATCGCACAGTTTTTTTCATGTTAATGAAATCTTATACTTCATCAAGAAAATAATTGATATTATAGTACATAATTAAGAAATAAAAAAGGTTGATTTCTCTAAAAGAAAAGCCTCGAAAGAAACAAGGGTAAAAAACGCCATCAAATAATAAATTCTTACTAGCATTTCATCGAAAATTATCTTATAAACATATACATGTTGTGTGTCAGGAGTCATAAAAATTTGACAATAGAATGTTGTAAGATCCCTAACATTCGCCAAATACTATTAGTGAATAAAGCGTCCAAATACATTTGAGAAACCAAGCTGTATGATGCTTTCGTCGACTTTAAGGGGGCTTTTCAATCCATTTCGCATCATTTATTGTGGAGAAAATTCCACTCTTTGGGTCTTCACATTAAAATAATTAATATTCTAAAGCACTTTTATCCTTCTGCGACAACTTGAGCCTAAATCATTTGGAAGTTATAGAGAGAGTACAGCTCTCTTTTTTAAAGAAACTCTTATCCGTGCCCAACAATACAACAAACTACGCGGTGAGAAAATATTTTATCTTGTTTAATTAAAATTTGTATGTACCGAATGGTCTATAGACAAGTGTAAATAAATAAATACATACAAAACATAATGTGTACTATATTACAGAATTTTATGTCTGATTAATTCATTTTAAAGGCATGTATTATTGACAAAAATGCTTTATTGACCAATAGTATTTGGCGAATTTTAGTGATCTCACAACATTATATTGACAATTTTATATGACTCCTGACACACACAAACATGTATATGTTTATACGATAATTTGGTATGGAATGCTAGTAAGAATTTATGATTTGGCGGCGTTTTTTACCCTTATTTCTTTCGAGGTCTGAAATTATTCGGCAGACATGTCGCTAATTTTAGAGACGAGCTTTTTTGAAACAGTCTTTTGATTTAATTTTTTCAGCATTTTTTAGCTGAAAAAAAACTGTTGAAAAAATTTTTTTTGATTGAAAAGTCTTGCCATTTTTGGAAATTAAAGATTTTCAAAAAAGCTGGTATCTAAACTTTGCCAACGTAACAGCAATTAAAGACATTGTTTGCTTTTGTGTTTAAGGCAACCAAAATCTCAAACTATTGCTACAAAGTCGACTCTAGTTATAGCAGAGGCGCGAACAAGGATACTCCAAGGTCGCATTTGTTGAGAAAAAAATGTTTATTAACCATTTTTTTATAGTCTAAGAATGTGTTCATAAAAGGAAAAAACGATTCTTCATTATCATTTGCAGTTTTTTTGCAAACTATTCTGAAAAATAGGCTTAAAATTTTTGCGCATACGTAGACGACCCCCTTAAGTGTGTGTCCTGCGTTTAAATCGTCGCTAGTGTCGTGGATGTTTAGGCATGATAAGTACTAGGGGAATGTCGCTATCTTGTATCCTTAGAGTACTTTTGTTTAGTTCTCTAGTATTTTTGAGAATAGCACTGCCTCCGAATTTCGGTTTCCTATGTATATTCGTAGTTTCTTCTTTTTTAATCAATAGTTTATCCCTATGAAAATAAACCTTGGACTACTTTTGTTTAGTTTTCTACTACTTTTGAGTTCAACACTACCTCCGAATTTTGGTTTCCTATGTATATTTTTAGTTTCTATTTTTTGATTCGTTATTGAGATTATCTAGGTGATTCCATAGGATCACAGGTCGGGGGCGGGGCTACCTCGTACCTTCCAAGTTCCCGAGTCATAGTTTAGGGTAATCCGGAGGACTTTTATCATATCCGTACCTAGGATTCTTACGGTTTTGAAAATTAAATAGCTGGAATTTTTTTTTCAATAATTCCTTGCCCACCTCTGAATGTGTGGCATATGTATCTACTAAAATTGGAAATAAGCTTTTTTCGAATTTTGTCATTAAATGAAAACGTGTTTCTGTTATTTCAACTTTATCTGAGTTTAAAATTGCAGGTGTTTCGGGATTTTTGATATTTTTGGTCCTAATACCAGTTTCCTGGTTATATGCGTAATATAGACATTCTCTCTTATAATTACCCGATGATCCACAATGATAAGACTTTGAGTTATTTGTGTTTTTATTTGCTTTTGTGTCCTCTTTTTCGTCCGACTTTGAACTTGTTTTATCTTGTAAGTCCCTTTTAAAAGTATTACCCGTTTTTTGTTTTTTATTCCCGTAATTTGGTTTTTGGGACTTCTGCTTACTAGAATTAATTCCGGAATTATTTTTGCTTCTTGCGCTCGAATTTTTGATTTGGCTAGCTCAGTTTACCATTCCTTACCTACATCTTCTAATTGATCAAAAGTTTCAAAATAATTTCGTTTAGTGTACATTTTATATTCAATTTTCAGATTTTCATAGTTTCTACGTAAATCTTATTCACGATTTTTTTCTATGATATAGTTTTGTAAATAATTTTTATAATTTCAGTCAAGTGTCATTTTGTGTCTAATTTCCTCTGAAAACCTCTCATAAATGTATACATTTTTTAAATCTTCGAAAAAATCGGATAGTGTGCTCCAATAGTTTTTATTTTGAGAACACCAATCTTTAACATCTTCTATTAACATCGCGTCTACATTTTCTAGAATAGGTTCATCCATAAGTCACGTGATTGGGGTTTCGCTTATTTACGCCCCCCCCCCGTATCTGATGATGATGTTATTGCTGATACCCTTCCCAATCCGACCATTACCATGTGACTATTTCTTAAAGTTACGAAAATTTACATACCATCACAGGGAACATTAAAATGGATTTTGGAAATCTGTTAATTGCAAATTCTATATTCACAATAATACATTATTTTGTGAGCTATTCACAAAAATGTTAAACTGCAAGAAAATACTACAGTGAATCCTAGATATAGGGCTGGCTGACAAACTGCGTCATGTTGCCTCACGTTGCGCCACCTTCACTCTCAGTAGTTTGCTATGTGTTTCGCTTATGCCTGTTCTTATGCATAAATAATTTCAAAAATGCCCAAGGAAAACAAAAGGCAGTGTTTAAAATTTAAAGAAAAATATCAGCTTATACGCGAAGTGAAAGAAGGTGTCTCCAAACAGTACGTGTTACAGAAATATGGTATCAGTGACAGGATGTACAGGAAAGTGTTAGCTCGCAAACCAGATTTGAAAAATAAGAGTGAATGTTTTGAATACCAGCTTAAGAAATCGTCAAAAACAAGTAGTGATGTGCTTTTGGATGCTGCTGCCTTGAAATGGTTTAAGCAAGCCAGAGGCAGAGGTGATCCACTACCCGGGCCGATAATTCAAGAGAAAGCTCGCAATTTAAGAGAAAATCTCAACGCTTCTCAAACTTTTAAAGTAAGTAAAGAGGTAAAACACTATTTTAACGTGTAAAGCAAAAATGTTTTTATTTTGTTGCATGAATTCATTCATAAATTCTTTGCTTAGAACAGATTGTTTTGAGGTTATGGTATGCTGGTAAATTTTTTTGTAAACAACTTTTATTAAGGCAATCTGTAAATTATTATATAATGAATAAGTATACTCGACGAAGTATACTTTACGAAAATGTGTATGATTATAAGTTGAAACGTCCAGAAATACGAAATATTTACTTCACCTCTGTGCGTGGTAGTTTTATTGCTCTTATCTCAGAGAAATTTAATACGTATCATTCATAATTTCTTTTGTAATGTTACGGTTTTAGAACTGGTAAATGTTGTAAATAGTATAGTGTTAAGGTTTTTGTCTACTAGGTCGAAAATCATATTTTTTTCTGAATATTGATTATTATTTTAGAAGTTGTGAAAAATGACCCTCCAGCTTGGCTGATTTTGTTTGTGATTTTATATTTTATTGATGTCTTGCAATATTTTATTTAAGTAAATTGAATTAGTTATTAATTAATTATATTTTATTTTCTGTAATCCTGTAATCCTGCAAGGGCTGCAGAATGTTCGAAAAGATTTCAGGGAAAAATAGAATCCGAAAATTTAAAGCTAGACAATATTTACAATACAGAAGAATCAGGAATTTTATGGCCAGCATTGATTGCGTACACTTTAGCCCTACGTGAAGAAGGAGAATCTTCGGGAAAAAGGAATACAAAGATCGTGTCACAGCTTTATTTTGCGCCTATGTCGCTGAGAGGCATCAAAATCCATTTTTGATGATTGGGAAATCTCGACTTCCACGATGCCTCCAACATCTAATAACCGAAACATCAAAATATCTGCGCTTGAAAAGCTTGAATAGGCCGGTTATCATCTACACACATCAAGCCAGTGCTTCGATGGACGGGTGTATATTCATGCAATGGTAATTTATATTACACACTCATGTATATTTCCATTGACATAATTACAGGACGGATTATAGTACATGTGATGTTAGCTGGCGAGAGCCGCTAGACCGTCCCATGCGGAGAACCACGGTTAGGCACTTTTGTTTGATAAAATAGAGCTTAAATTAGAAAATCTTTAGTTTCAAAGTTCATAATTTTTGTCAAGTTTCACAATTTTCTAGTTTCAAATTATATTAACTTTCAATTTAACAATTTCAAATAGAAATATTCTAAGTTTTTTGGTTTCAATTTGAAGCGTACAAAATTTAATGTTTTTTTTTAATTTTTCGAAGTCGTAGAGTATAAAATTAAAAGACTTGATAGTTGCATAATTTTTAGTTTAGAGTATTTATAATTAAACACTTTTGAATTAAATGCCTCCAGAATAATTTTTCAAATTCAAGTCTTAAAACTGAGAATATTTTAGAACTAGGTATTGCATTTTTATTTATTTTTTATTTGAAAATGGTTTTTAAAAACTCAGCATTTCATACTGAGCTCAGTTCAGTTTTTATAAGTATAATTGACCATTCAAAACATTTTAATTTCTTGACGATTTTCATTTACTTAAAACAATTAATATTTGTGAGCGCTTGAGTAAAAAAAGTTTAATGTCTTAATTTTTCGCGACCAAATTTTTATTAGTTTTGAACGAAGTTTGGATTCATTTAAGTTTCAGCCTTCGGGTGTGTAAATTTTTCTTTTTTAATATTTGTCTTTCAAATTAAGTTTTTATTTTGAACCTTTTATTTAGAATAGTTCAATTTTAAAGGTTTATGATTAAAAATTTTTCCATTTTTACCTTAAAAATGTTAAATATAGTTTTCAATTTCAAATGGTGAAATTCTAATCACTTCGAATTTATATTTATTTACATTCAAATTTTTTTGAATTTTAAATTAAAAATGTATCATTTTTAAAGTTTTGAAATCTGTTGCGTAACGAAATTTTAATCTGAAATCATCCAATTTCGAATATACCAGTTCAACTACTTTCTAATGAAATTTCCCAAATTAAAAAATTTTAATTAAAAGTTTTGAATTTTGAAAGCTTCCCTTATAAACATTTTAAATTATCCAATTATAAGCTCGTTTATTCAGCGTTCAATTTCATCTTATTCAATTCGAAATATATTGAACTTTTTACAAAATTCTAAGTCATCTAGAAAAGTTTGAATTTGAACGTTGACGTTTCTGGGTTTTTATTTCATGACATTAAAAATATAAACAATCAAAAAACATATAATTGAATAAATTAATTACAAGTTTTAAAGTTTTTTGAAACGATAAATAATGATTTCGAATTGAAAGCGTTTGAACTTTCAATCAATTAGTACATTAAATGAGTTTGGCTTGGAAACGTTCAAGTTCAAACTTGTTTAGATCAGGTAGAGTTTTGCAAAAAGGGCAATATTTAGAATTAAGTGAGATGCAATTGAACTCTGAATAAATGCGTTTGAAATGGGGTAATTTGAAATTATAATTTTTTGAACAGAAACTGTCGGAATTGAAAATTTTTAACTATAATTTTGACATTTGGTCAATTTTATTAGAAAGGAGTTGTAATTGTATAATTTCTAATTCAAAGCGTTCAAAATTTTAAAAATGGTATTTTATTCCAACATTCAGAAATTTCAGGTTGAAATTTGTCAGATAGAACAATTTCAAGACATTAAAAATTGAATATTCTCCAATTAGAATTTTGAAAAATAGATCATGTAAGATTCAAATAACGTTTTAAAGTTCAAAATGAAAAACATTAAAAATAAAAAACGTATAAACTGGAATGTTGCCTGGTTCTAAAATCTTCTCATTTTTAAGGCTGGAATTTGAGAGATTAGTGTCTTAAGTTTTCGTTGTTTTTACTTTATTCTGGAGGCAATTAGGTTAAAAGTGTTTAATTATAAATCCTCTGAGTTAGAAATTGTGCAACTATCAAGTCTTTCAATTTGATACTCTACGATTTCGAAGAATTTAAAAAAAGAAATTAAAAACTGTTTACGTTTAAACTTGAAACCAAACAATTTGGAATATTTAAATCTAAAACTGTGGTTCTCTGCGTGGGACTGCCTATCGGCTTTCGTCAGCTAACATGACAGTTATTCTAATTCGCTCTCTAGTCATAATTTACCTTTGTTTAAATAACGACAATTTTTTACAGGTGCAAGGATGAGTTTATTCCGCGAGTTTTGGAACGTCAAAGCTATGATGGAATCACGGAAAAGGTGGTTTTTCTCCTCGATAATGCTCCATCTTACCCGCGTTTGGATGAAGTCAACGCGATAAATGAAAACTTCGAAGTCTCATATTTTTCTTCGAATGTGACAGCTTTGATTCAACCGATGGATCAAGGAATAATCTTGATCACGAAAAAACGGTACAAGAAAGATTTGTTGAGACCCCTATAGATCAGTGAGAAACCAGAAGGAGCAATCAAGTTTGTGAAAGAATTGATCTTCCGGATTGCTTTGAGATGCTTAGCAACACGTAGGACACTGTACAAGCATCTACTTTTCAAAAAGCATGGAAGCTGCTATTAGGCGACTCATTTTAAACAACAAAGTTCTAGCTTCCTCCAACATTCGGGAACCCTTAGCTAACCATGATGCTTCCGCCAATATTCAGGATCATATTTCAAACGTTGCTGCAGTTCTTAGCAAAGGGAAATCCTGAACTGATTTGATAAGGTTTCCTTATGAAAATTGCGATCAAATTTCTGAAATGTTCTCAGAACCAGATTATTCGGGAGAAATGCAAGGGAGTTTCTCCTGGACTTGTTTAAAAATCATAACGATGATAGTGATTGTGGTTGTGAGCTATCATCAGACAGTGATAGTATATACTTTGTTACCAATGGTAAATGCATGCCACAAATTGTAACTGCAACCGGACATAGCGAATCTGTGGTGGGCAATCCTGAACTTATGGAAGGTACGTCGTGAGAGGCTTCAGGCTGCCTTCTGAAGTTCAAAAATTGAGCAAAATCTTGGCCAGAATACTTACCGAAATATCTTGATTACATTAGAGAATTAGAGAACCTGATGCCCGAAACGCGAAATAAATCATATATAAGTCTGTAATATTATGTATATCTTTTTCAACACATGTAATTAAATACTAATCACTAAAAGCTAAAAAATATGTAAAATACTAATACAACAATGTTGCCACATTTTTCCAACATATCTTTTTTTAAAATATGAAACCTTATCATATATCTGAGTCTAAAGGACTTTATATTTACGTACTTTCAATTAAGAATATTTCAATTATAAATTATTTAAAGTTCAAATCCTTTCACCTATAAATTCCTTAAAGAAAATTTGATTTTTGAGCAAAATCTTGGAGTTTTCGCTTAAATTCAGTGATGCTAACGCATTTCTTAGAAAATGTTATTGATATTTCTTAGATTCAATTTTGTTGATTTAAACAAAATTAAAACCTTTTTAAAATCTTTATTGGTATTATTCTTGACAGTCTTGATTGATTTTAAATAAACCCGCCTTTCTCGATAGATAACTCAGTTGAAAACGTCGCAGTCCGTTAGCATCACTACTTAAATTGATATGCATTAATAAGATTGTAAAGTTTCGCTTCAAATTTAAATTATTATATGTATTAGAAAGAAAAATGCGAAAACTTAAAAAAAAATTTTTACTACCTAGGAAATTCTAATTGGGTAGACAGAGAGCGTATTATCGTTTCGAAGCGAAAAATATGACCTAGCTGTCACTGGCACTTCGTCGGATCATCCCTGTCTACCGCATACGATAGAAAGAAAAAAAAAGACGTTCCATCGACTTCGAATATCGGAGTCACACTATGGTGTTTTACAATATCTAACTGTCAAACGTTGAATTGAGAATAGCAACAACTCTGTTTTCGTGGACAGTTAATTTAACATTTATAAAAGTAAACAATTTTCTGCAAAATATTGTATTCGTATATTTGCATAAAACTCCCTTGTGCGCAACGCAATAAGTGTGACCGATTATTCCGGAGAAAGCTCTTATTTTTAACGAGATGTTCAGCAGCCCACAAACGTTTAAAGTACGAAAGCAGGAAGCACATTTATTTTAACGTGTAACAGCACTATTTCTGTCTCAGTTCCGTTAAATATTTAGGTTATCTTTTCTCCGTATTAGAAAAATAATGTTCAAAACATTGTTCACCACGATATATACTATATCTGGGAAGTTAGTTTCAAGGTGGGCCCCAAAATTGGCACTCATTCTAGGATTCACTGTATATATCTTCAACTGAAGAGTCCTGATATAAGTTTTTAATATACATTATAGTGTGAAAAAATATATAGCTTTACATACTAAAGTATTCTCTTCTATACACCTTTATTATAATATGTCACTATTATGTAACACAAATAACTAAACGCTATGCCAAAATGAAAACATCCGTACCACACTTCAATCTGGGTGATTTAAGTAAAGCAAAAGTCAGCTCACACGACATTGACTGATCCTCCACATTTCTGTGGAAGCTGTCATGCATCCTCTTATCGAGGAGCTGTTCTCGGAAGTTTTTCTCCTATGCTTTCTGAATCCGTGCTTTGAGGAAAAAGTACGCGAGATGGATAAGATTTGTTGAATTCTGCTCACCCCTGATACTGAAATTAAGTCCGAGTGTTTCAGACTTAAGATGCATGCTTTTGTTTATGTGCATA
>JAWWLR010000034.1:10261826-10274868 GCA_035041075.1 Acraspis erinacei | reverse complement strand
CCTCCATCGCCTCCCACAACCTCCCCCTATCAATCGAAGGGAGCACTCGTTTTTAGATCAACAAAGAACGCGTAAATTTCCGAGCCGTATTCATTAGCTTAACCCCTCTATAATTTTCCTGTCGCTCCCTATCCCATTTTTTATACAGTCGGCACGATCAGCCCCTCCCTTCACCTTCTTGGGAATCGTTCTCCTTCTGTCATTTTTGCACTAGTCCCTTTATCTCTCTCTTCCCTTTTGTATGCTAAACAGCCTCGCTACGTTCTCTGCCGCATTCAGCCCTGCTGCCTTAGACCTTTCAACTTCCTTATCTGCTCCTCTATCTCCTCGTCATTCAACTCCTCTATATCTATGGTACTCTAAGTTTCGTAAAGCTATTAATCATCTTCAACACGTGCTCTTCTGTCTTTACACTTTTCAGCTCCTATTCCAGATATTTATCCTTTACTTATTCCCATACTTCTTACACCAGATCCGCTTCAAAGCCTATCTTTTCTAATAATTTCCTTATTATATAATATATATTATAACGAATGTCACCCTTTAGAGATGCCCCCACCCCTACCGCGAGTCGTCAGGATATTTTTGTCTAGCAACGATCATTGACTGCCTCGGCCTTGTATCGATAGGCCCACTGTAAGAAAATCTAAAACTACGTATGTGCCAAAAAGCGCGGATTTATTTAGAATCAATAACGATATACTATCAACAATAATGCTTATCGGTACATGCGCAGTCGAAACAGTCGCAGTCCGTTAGTACGAGATTGATTAGCATGACGGATTTTTAATTTCCTTCAAATAGTACACTTTGTCAACTAAAAATTAGTATAATAGAATCAAGAAACGACTCAAATATTTCTCTTCATATTGAGTATTTCAGCATGACCTCACTATCATGAAGGGGATAGGTGCAAGTTTCAGGAAGGTTAGCACAAATGTTGGCAACTTCTTTGGATAAAATTATATAAAATTGCAAGTAAGTTATAAAGGTGTGAATTTTCAAATGTATCATGCTACGATAGGTGGAAATGTCAGTCATCAGGAAGGTTAAATGATCTCGCGGGCGTGACCGTATAGCCCGCATAGGAGCCCCTGGTAGGGGGTGAAGGAACTGCGCACGGGGAAATAAATGCGTATAGGGGCAGGGGAACTAGCCGCGCGGCGATACACGAGCGGGGACATAAGTGGAAGTTTACTGTATATACAGATATATATCTTTCTGTTTGTTTTTTTGTTTTTTTTTATATATATATATATATATATATATATATATGTCGTGATTCCCTTGCTAGCCCTCCCTTTCTTCTTTACTCTGACCGCCTCCTGGATCCTCCATCTATACCCCCTAGTAGCCTTTACTCTATTCTCTTCCATTCCCTTCTCTCTGTCCACGTCTCTACAAGTTCTATCACATCAAATTTCTAGATATAGCTTCAAAAATCCTCATTTCTCTTCTTTACACCTGCTAAAATTCCAGTACATCACCTTTACCACTCCTCCACCCTGTTTTACATCTACCCCTCTACTTTCCATGAAAAAATTCCCCTGCACATCCTTGAACACCTTATTCTCCTCGTCACATATCTACATTTTTCATCTATTTTTATTTTTCGATAACCTACCTCCACCGCCCTCCCTTTAATCCTCTCTCTTTAAGCCCTGTCGGTCAGCATTTCCTGCCCATCCCTTTTCTTCCTTGTTGAATCCTCCAGACTAAATTTCTCTACCTTGCCTTTAACCCACCCTATGCTCTGTAGGAGCGTTTCCACCCTTTCCGACATCAATACTCTTTCTAGCTCTTCTACTTTTTCACTCAGGTCTTTCACCTTCTTTTCCCATTTAGCGCCTATAATCCCCATATGCTCCCAGATACCATTCATCAGCTGTTTAGTTCTCCTCACGTCTTCTCACAATCCTCTAATCTCTTCTACTGGCATCCCTAGTGCCTCTGTTTATGAATGCCCTTCCATTTTTTGGGGTGGTGACCTACTTCTCCTACTGCTCGTCTTGGAAGGACTCTCTCAAGCCTGTTCTCCGGGATCTCTTGACTATCTCGTTTCCGCTTTTGCAACAAGAGTCTCCCCCTCGCCTGCGCTAGACTCTTTCTAAGCGTTGCTACCGACAGTGGCGTTTGGCAAAATCCCTCCTCGTCTTCGTCTCTACCGGTACTCCCACTAACCCCCTCCAACTTTGTCTCTCTCTCGCTCTCTCTCTGCTCTTTCTTCGGTAACGAAGACTTCTCCATACAGCACCTACTGCAACTGAAAGAGGTATCTGCACTTTTTTGCCGCCCATCGTCCTGCGTTATCATTTATTTTATTTTATTCCCCTTTATCAGCCCTTATAGATACCCTTTTTCCTCCCGCAACTTCCTCTAACCATACGAGAACCACCCTTGACCTGTAGGAAAGCCTAAAACTCCTGTCCACAACTTCGCCTGAATGCTTATCAACCTACCTCACCTTCCCTATTTAACTAAACCCTTTCTTACCTTCGCCCTAAACATTAATTTTTTTCTCAATACCGCCACCAACATGCAAGTCTTCGGAGTCACTTAATATTTCGAAAGTTTATTCTGAGGTTCCCGGTGCCGGGAAGGAAAATTTCCCGAAATGAAAGAGAAAGATCGAATGACAAACAAAAATTTTATTTTATCTTGAACATCCCAACATGCCCTCAAGAATAATATTCTAAGAAGTGATAAGTCTGTTTCACGGTAGCTAGATCGAATCTTGTACACGTATAATAATTCTACCTTTCTAGTAAGGATGAAGGAAGGAAAACAGACATCATTCCACAACAAATATATAGGAATACGGACTCTTGACCTAAATCCACTAGCATACTTTTGGTTAAAAGTCTAATCTCTTCCACTTTGAATACGGTTATTTAGTATATGATGATTTAACTAACGATTTAAATTTAAAGCTCGGGCATGCGTTAAACCCCTGTGTCTGATTTATTTAAAATTGCCCAAAATAAGAACACATAACTCGATACCTACTTAAGGCTGGTCTATCTAATGTTGCCACGAGAAGACATTTCTTTATGGGTAATTTCACACTTTTTCAGAACAAAGTTCTAGAGTATCTATTTCACCTCTTCCAATTTGTAGACAGACCTCACTGCACAGTTTAGGCTTCGTAAAAGACATAAAATACTTAAGATTCCTTTTCGCATAACGTGTCAGCTTCAAAGGTAATTTATAGTAAGAGGCGCCCGGTTATGGAAGAAAGTACCATAGGGTATTAGAAATGCACCTTTCCTGTATTATTTAAAAAATGTCTTCTTGTCTTAGTGTGTCAGTAATATAAGAGAGAGGGTAGCCATCTTTCTTGGAAATAGGGTTTAGCTTCCGAAAATCTAGGCATAAACGATATTTCCCTCCATATTTAATGGTCATCATGATTGGTGCGGGCCAGTCACTGAAAGACTCTGAGATTTGACCCTTAACCAACATCCTGTCAACTTCTTCGTACATTGCTTCCTGTACTTTCTGGGAAACTATGCGGTATCCCTCGTGAATGGGAAAATGCTCCCAACGGCAATGGTATACGTGACGAGTTGGATTGCACCCAGTTGGACCTGCGTTTTAGGAGGGAGCTTAATTCTCCAAATCTCTGTTACAGCGTTTTCCTCACCCTCGAGTAGAACGGCCACGCCACTACAACTCTCCTCTCCAACCAAACATGGCTTAAAGGGTTATTGTTTACCCTGAGTCCGGTATTAAAACTTTCCGAGAGCGGGAGAGGAACGCCATGTAATATTTTTCCTGGCCCTCTAATCCTAGGCCTATCGGGTAATTAGAACCATTTGCCACTATCATACGTGAGTTCTTAGTGAAGTCTCATCGTTCCCCTGAACCCTTGGCAATCTTATCGCCCGCCGCCTTCTGGATTAGAACGCGAGAGGAATTGTTGTCGATCAGCGTATTGAGGGGGGGGGGTCGAATCGATAGTTGCCCTTACATGCATTCAATGAGCAACTTCTGTAGTCTCTACTATTTCGCTAATTAATTTCGCTTCCGATGAACTTTCTTCTATTGCCCTAATTAGTTCTAAGTCCCGTTTTTACACTCTTAATCTCAAGACGAGAGCTGCAGCGAGGCTTCTCAATTAAACCTAATATTCGTCTGAGGCGGAGTTATGGCTGTAGGAGGGTAAATGGGCGTACAAAATGGGCGAAACAAAAGAAACAAAAGAAAGAAATTGAAACAGGCTACCTCACTAGTATTTAGTATCTAGTATCTAGTATCTCTGACGTCTCCTATCCTTGAAACCGTCCCGGGATGTATTCCTTACACCTGCTACCTTAACATTCTTCTTTTTTTGGTTCCCCGATCCCTGTTTTTGTTCAGTGTTGATTGACGAGGTCTTAACAACTTCTTCTTTTATCGCTGAGTTTTGGTCATTGTTTCTTGGACTTTTGAGTCAATTTAGGGATGTATGCGAATTCTTTTAGGAAAGAATTTTCGGGAGAAGTTGGGGCCTCGTAATCTCATATAGATATAGAAGTTCCATTTTGTCTCCCAGATTCTCTCTAAGCAGAATAGTTCACGGAAAGATCTGTACTCTGAGCGACTAATAACTTTTTAATAGTCAGGTCGTAGACCTCTATGGACCCAGTCTAATTGGTCAACCATAAAGATTTTCTCTTGAGCAAGTTAATCAGGCTTTGGATGTTCATTAAATAATTATCGATAGGCTCATCTTGACCCTGAGTGCTTGCTACACATTTTTTCTTGGGCCCGTCTTTCAAATTCAGCAACCCCGAAGTTCGATCTAAATTCCTTTCGGAACTTGCGCCAGCTGTAAAATTCTTTCTTGCTATATCTGAACCATTTTGACGGGAGTCCCTCCAATAAACCCGACATTGCCATCAACATTTCCTCATCCAAAATCCTAGTGAGCTTCCTACGATCTTCAATTTCTGTTAAGAACCTATATGCGCTCAGGTCGCTCCTAGCTTCCGTAGAGTGATCACGGCTAGTATGTAGTTGAAGCCTATGTTACTTCTCCACGATCCAACTTTGTGACTGTGAGATAGAGAAAAACTTTAGAGAGAAAAAAGATGTATTTTTTTATAAAACAAAGATATGCAGCTTAAAATGGAATTTGAGAAAACGATTTTTTTCATTTTTTTAGCGTGTTCAAACATTATAAAAAATTCATGTTAAGAATTGAGAAAATGCGTAAATTGAAAGTCACAATAATTTGAGAATAATATAATAATAGAAATTTTGTAAATATTGCATTAGCTACGTCTTGATATGAATTTTTTATAATTTTTGAACACGATAAAAAAACGAAAAAAATCTTTTCCTCAAATTTCATTTTAAGCTGCATATCATTGTTCTATAACAAACAACGTATCTTTTTTCTCTGTAAAGTTTTTCTCTATCTCTTTTAGTTTTTTATATATTCCCATTTGAATAAAGGCGTGTTTTTTACAAAATGTGCTACAACTTTGGTAAAAAAGGAAAAAAATTAACTCACGACCTCTCATTTCAAAGCTGAAGTAATAGCCTTTCGAACGCCGTTTGTTTTTTTGAGCTGCGACTCCTGGATGAAGATTGGCGGCAGGTTAAAAAGAGGCAACATGTTCACCTTTTTTACTTTTTTTAGAAGTGATACAAAAAACATAGGCTTGAACTTTTTAAATTCCACCGTAGCACTTTTGGAAGCTTTTCTCTTACTCTTTCAAATGCCGTTGGATTTTTTTAGCACAATCTCTTCTGATTTTTGCGTTGGTTGCGCAAAAGCATGCGGAGGGGAGTGTATTTTTATTTGTGTTTAATTGAAATTCAAAACTTTAAACATCCATTTAGCAGGCAGTGAGAATTATATGTCAATACGCACATAAAAACCATGCTTGTATGTCTATTTTGCATTTTAGAAATAAACAAACTTCACTTTGCTCTCTGAAAACCTCTCGAAAGTAAGTTAAAATATCAAATTTGTTGTTTGACTTTCGAAAAATTTGCATGAGCCTCATTATGGGTTCAATCAATTGTGGTTAGATTAGGGATTGTTGGGCGCCATTTATCAGGATGTAAATCAGCCTCTGAATTATATCCGAATTATGACTTAGTGTGCGAAGAACATAGGATTTATATCGATTAGTGTCATGTCGATCAGTTTTAATATATTTTATATGAAAATTCTACTTAGCTATACTATGGTATAGTTTAGGGTACTTAGAATTTAGGGCGTCAGCCACTAGCCTCAAAATCAAATTCTTATGACCGTCTAGCTAATTACGTTATCTAAAATAATCCTACCGAAATCGTTACGAACTTGAGACTATATAATCTAGAACAGGGGGAGGGGAGGGATTCGCCCAACCATAAATGATTCTCGATGACATACGTCATGTCGAGGTTAGTAAAGAGAGTGTTTGTTTATTAAACACTAATAAAATGAGAATAATTTACAAAGAGTGTACTTCATTAAGGCACCGTGATAAAATTCCTGAAAAACGTCAAATAGGAGAAAAAAGGTACGCTTCAGACGCAGAACTTGAAAAACTAAGTGGTGTCTTAATCTTACCATTTTACGATGCTTCGTTGACTCCAAAATTTAATTTCCATTTTACAATCCAAATGACGACCACGTGTCCCTATACAGAATTATTAACCGGAAGTATTTACGGACTCAATATTGCAAAAAAATCAGACGAGACAAATTTTCTATCGAAATATGAAGACTAATGCTCGCACTGATGATATATTAGTAATTGAAAAAATTTGCTCGTGGGAGATTGCACAAAGGGCAAAAGAACTTGGCACAGAAAAAAACCCGCACAGAAAACATTTATTGGGGTCAATCACTTTGATGAGAATTCAACTTTTTTACAAGCTTTCAAATCTCTCGTCGAAATGTCGCCCAACTGATTTGACAAAATTTTAAATGATCCATACCTTGATTTTTGACACATATTTTGCCTCTTTAAAATTCGGTGGTTCTGGCGACATAATAGAAAGAATGTGTTAGGAAACAATCAGATCTCGACACTTTGGGCCTATCCGAAATCTTAAAACTTACTCTTGGTACTTGGACCATCTACGAGAGGGCGTTCTTCCATTCAGACCCTGTGACGATACTTAAGGCGGTTTTTACACTACCAAGGCTACCGGCGGTGCTCATTGAGAACCGGATTTTAAGTCCATATGCTGTAGAAAGTCAGATGGATGCTGAGCTGCTTCTGTCGCTCCGAGAAGCACGGCCTTTATTTTACTGCGCTAGAAGAGGACAGCATCAACTGTGAGATTGTCCCTCTCACTCCATATTGTCGCGGATGACCGACAGTGTCATGGAAACTTCGCACGGCCGTTGCTTTTCAGTGTACCAGAAAGAGACAGCAAGTGTGTGAGGTTCCCTTCTCTCACTCTGTCTTATTATGGGTTAGCGGTGGTA
This sequence comes from Acraspis erinacei, assembly GCA_035041075.1. Lineage (NCBI taxonomy): Eukaryota > Metazoa > Arthropoda > Insecta > Hymenoptera > Cynipidae > Acraspis > Acraspis erinacei. The sequence goes on along the minus strand of JAWWLR010000034.1, from coordinate 10,267,451 downwards.
ACATTTTGGGTTTGCTCGCTGGTTGATTCTGGTCGGTGGCGTTACCATAGCAACGAGCGTTACAAATGTTGACCTATGGTGTGCCTAAAACCCCCTTTTTTAGTCTCTCCACAATGAGTAAACTTCAATCCTTAAAACGATTTCCATGTTTCCACCTTTTTCTAGGACAGTGTATGCCATTTCTAAGCCCTTAAGGTGATCGCAATCACCTATATTTATACCATCAGGTGGTATATATGAGGGGAGTGTAGATAAAATAATTGCTTTTACTATAAAAGTTGTCTGAGGATTGTTTCTAGAACCTACGGTGTCGACGAGAGCTGTAGACAGGCGGTCAGGTCCCTGCAGTCACATTGATGGTTTAGTGTGGTGAAGATTGATAGTACCTGTAGAACTGATCAGAGAATTGCAAAAAGGCAAACTAAGTGGATTCAAGGTGTAAGGGTTAGAAGGTTTAGTTGGATAGGAACCAGTTCTTGTTAAGCTAGCCAGTAGTTTCTTATCATGCGAAGGTGGATGTAGAATCATATAAAGAATTCCTCTACAGTTATGTTACCGCTTTGTAAAAACACAATTGTGCAGCATGTGCTTTGCCAGGTAGTTGCAACACAGTGTGTTTTCATACCAACTCCTTTTTTTGCTTAACATCTTTACTTTGGAAATGTGGGCAAAAAATAATGGAATGTTTACCTGTGCATAAAGAGCATGACTAATATTTGAGAGTTGCATTGTGAGCATATTTCGTTTGACCACCTCTCTTACCCTTTTATGGATTAGTACTATCCGTTTCACAAGATGAACAAATCGATGCAGAGGCCATGTTCTCAACGGTTTCCAACGAGCTGATCTTCCCGGTCAGAAACTAGTTGAGCGACTCGAATGTAGGATGGGTACTCGTAGATCCTAGTAGATCCCCCCATGCTCTCCTGGTACATACGCCCAACCGCTGAGCTGTCATATAGACGAGAAAGTTCTCCAACGTGTTAGTTAGGCAATTCCATTATGTAAAGGCCTATCAGACCTCACATGTGTCGTTTAAAAACGAGAGAACTTCCGTTAAGCTCTCTCGGCTTATTGATTTAAGAGCAAACAGCTTTGCCAGAGAACTGTTCACTAACAATTGAGTATTGTCATATCACTTAAATAAGGTCTGCAAGTCCCGAATAGGACCGAACCGAGGGTAGAACCAGGTAATGGCTCCGGGTAAACGTAAGAACATCGTTTTAAATGATCGGACTTTTTCAGGAAGGCCATCCGTACCTGTTGGAAAGGAAGCTAATCGGCGTGAAGAGGATAAATGCAGAGTTTACATGAACATTGGTTCAATAACTACTTGAAATATTCTCATAAAACGACTCAGTATTTAAAATCAGGAATCTTTTTTACGCAAAGGGGAATACGAAGCTCTTTATCAAGAGCAAGATATTCCAGCGAACGAACCCACGTTACAGCACGACTACCTTTTCAGATACCGATAATGCCAACATGAGAACTAGCAGGTCAAGAATCCACCAAAAAGTCTTTCTCGGGTAGAAAAATTAGCTAAAGCTAAAGCTCTCCCTGATTTGCTCCCTTAAAATGTTGATTTCTGGAATCTGTACCGTGTAGTCCACTGCGTGGTTAGCTGCGTAACATCAAATGAAAAGTTAACGCCCAAAGTTACTGCATTAGTTCGAAACTTAAGAAAAGCAAATAACGCGCGGAATAATTGTAAACTGCTGATCATCAAGAAGCACTGGACGGAAAAATTAGAGCTCTTTAAACAGAGAAAGAGCGCCTTGAACGGCGAGTAAAGTTGATTCAGGAAATTCCCACTGTTTTTACTCATCCTTCCCGTCTGTTCAGGAAAACGCCAAGTGCCGTTGACAATCCACCTATTCGAGAAGAGAAAAAAAACTTACCGCTCGAACTAAAAAACTTTTCAGTGCCAGGGCCAGATAAAATCAACAATTTTTTATGGAAGAAGTTCACTTCTACGCACCAATATCTAGCTCGTATAGTTACTCCTTTCTTAAATGGAGAACAACCCAGCCCCCACTGGTTACTGGAAGGGCGCACGGTACTGATCGCTAAGATAGGAGATTTGCCAAGTCCAAAGAACTACCGGTCTTTCGCTTCTTTAAAAACCAGTTGTAAGCTATTCATTGGTATCCTCAAAGAGAGGATATTTACATCCATCGAGCCGGTGTGGACTGCAATAGCTACACAACGCGGATGAGAGAGATGACTGGCAAAAGTTCATGGAAAGAGAGAGACAGAGAAGGCAGAAGGGAAGGAGATAATAAGGGATTCACGGTTTAACAGCATCTACATGCAAAAGTGGAGCATTGGGTTGAAGGGGATGTTGGGTAAGATGGAGAAGACAAGATTCTAAGTAGTAGCGGAAGTAGGTGTAAGAAAATTTTAAATATTGTAAATAGTAGATAAGTATTAGGTATTAGCCATGGAGGCAGAGGTTGGCAATGCGAGTAAAAGCGAGAAAGTAGTGATATGCCTGCTAGGCGAGGCAAGGCAAAGGGAGGAACGCTAGGCTATAAGATCGAGCAGTCTTAGAGATAAGGCTAGTTTTTAGAAGGTATTTGTAAGAAAATTCTATAAAAAAGTGGAAATCTAAGTAAGTCAATTTTTTAAGTCCAGCAGGCCGAAAAATAAATGTTTCTCTGCCTATTGTCTTGTGAAGCTAGACTTTGCATCCGCCAGTATTCTCACTGCATCATACAGGTTAAAATTGACGGTCCAGACCTTGGACTTTTCGTAAAAATCTCCTTGATGAGCGTCATGCAGTTCAGCCTGATCTCCTGGTCCTTACGTATCGCTCTTGCTCTATTGGACGTCTTCCCACTGTTGGCCTCAGCTTCGCGTCTCTTTCTCTGTTGTCGGCACTCCCGCAGGTCGTCACTTTGCCCGCCTTATTGTCGGGAGCTATTCGTTTTTGGTTGTTTGGAACCGCACATGCAACTATGTTTGCTGTTGTTCGTATTGTTTCTACGAACAGCTACAGAAAAGGGCTCGAGAGCTCCCCTGGAATCCCAAAGTCACCGTTGAAACACCTCACTTAGCGGGCAAAAAATTCATTTTTTCTTAGAGTCATCTTCGGGACAATCGTAAGACGTCTTTTGGAACTTGTCTTTTTGAACATCCTAATGATCCTCTGAAGACGTCTAATGTCAGTACGAAAGATATCCCGATATCTTCCTAGGGACATTTTTGAGATTTTTATGGTTTCGTACCCACTAGACACCCAGGTGCCTTGCAGCTTTTAAAACGGTTGTTTTGAATCTGATTAAATCTCATTTTTTATTGAAAAACTAAACGTTGTGATTTGGAGACAACTGGAATCTCCACAAAAATCAATTCATTTTTTCCAAATCTCTCAAGGTTCTAATAATCATATTCTAATTATATTAATTTATAATAATATCCTAAATTCTAAATTGGCCATAGCCTAATTAGATAATTTAGTAATGGCTAAAATTCTAACCTCTAGCTAAACCCAAAACTCACTATCCATAGCCTGAATTGTCGAAACCTAGTAATAAACCGAAAATGATCTCAAAATTTCTAAGAGCCTAAGCAGTAATGGCGAAAGCACAACGATTAACATTCATAATATCTTTAATACTAACAGGTGAATTTAAACAAGTTCTGTTTAGCTCGCTTAACTCTGCTGACACTAAATTCATTCTGAAAATTAATAATCATTAGTAGGGCTCTAACGTTGCCAATACCCAGTAACACGAATACTCGGACATGTACCCGATTGCACGAGCATTACTCAAATACCCGGGTACCTGAGTAATCACCTAAAATCGGGTACCCGTAACCATGGTAGTCGTGTATTACTCGGTTACCACCTCAATTCTCGGGTGTCAAGATTATAGAAAAAGAAAAGGTAACATGATCAAAAACGTCAGATAACTCTTCATTAAATTCATCATCATGTCACTTCAACGGCTAAGTTTAATATGGGTTTATTTTATCATAAGTTGTGATATTTGATGCGAAATATTTTCTTACGAAAACACGTCATCACTAAGTCACTGCTTATTACACAAGTGAAATTAAGCACAGAAAGAGACGAAATGTAATTCAAAGTAACTTACTGCCTATAACCTGTAAGGGAATTTTACTAATGAAAACCATCCGTATTTTCTTTTTCTTACATTAAAATAATTCTTAATGAATGTTGTGAAAATGAGCTACCTGATTATCCAAGTACCCAGGTAACCGAGTTTCTTCAACAAAATCAGCAGAAATTGTCAAAAATTTCGTGACTGAGTGGCGCCTGATTGGGGGCTTAACTCATAGATTTTAGATACTACAAAATTGGGACTCATATTGAAAATTAAACATAAATTTGGGTTAAAGCTAGACTGGGGACTCAGTTCAATAAAATAAACATATTTTTAGGTTGACACTCAATAAAGTGCTCAACTCCTTCATTGAACATAATATTGGGATATAAATCAACTCGGGGGCTTATTTCAGAAGCTCATTTCGAAGATCACACATAAATTTGAGAAATCACTTGACTAGGACAACAGTTGAATAATTGCAGAAAAATTCACTGGGGAAATAGGCATTTCACAAATAATGTCGATAATCATCGAACATACCTAAACTGTGCATTATTGTCTGAGTGAAAAGGCGCAGTTAAGGAATTTGCGCCTCGATCACGTCTGACGCTATTTCCCAGGAGCTTCTCAGTGTCCTGCGATTATTAAATATATTAGTTATGAGTGCGTGCTGAGCATAGCTTTCTTTCACGTAATTTATTGAGAATATGCCTTATCTGTGGAAGTTTGAAATTGGGGGAAGAAGATTCCCCCAAACAGCACAGTTATCGAGGTTAGAGTAAAGTCACTTTGTAATGTGTGTGAAAAATGGAACAAAGCGAGTTTCGCGTGTAGATTAAACATTGTTTTTTAATGGGTAAAAAAACCCTAGAAGCCCAGCAATGGCTTGAAAAACGTTACCCGGACTTCTCTCCATCCAAATCAACGATTTGTCGTTGGTATGCTGAGTTTAAACGTGGTCATACGGACACAAACGATGCGGAACGTTCGGGTAGGCCATTGGAAGCCGTTACACCGGAAAATGTGAGTGAAGTGTTGAAAATCGTAATGAAAAATCGCAAAGTAAAGGTCCGTGAGATTGTAGAAATGACACAGATATCATCTAGAAGCGTATTTACAATCCTTCATGAAAAATTGAGCATGAAAAAGGTTTTTTCCAAGTGAGTGCCGCGATTGCTTTCAATGGAACAAAAAAAGCAACGTATCGACGATTCAGAGAGCTGTTTATCGCTATTTACTCTCAATAAAAAGGATTTCCTGCGTCGATGCGTGACCATGGATGAAACATGGATACATCATTTCACTCCGGAGTCGAAGCGGCAATCATCTGAGTGGCGCAAGGCTGGCGAAAGCCGTCCAAAGCGTCCAAAAACGCAGCAGTCTGCTGGCAAAGTCATGGCGTCTGTTTTTTGGGATACACATGGCGTCATTTTCATTGACTACCTGGAAAAAGGTAAATCGATCAATAGTGATTATTGGAACGAAGTTCTTTATGCCGGGTTGCCGGGGTTCAGGCGCTGGCGCTGGGGGCTAGCCAGTGAAAATGAAA
>JAWWLR010000034.1:10179219-10189705 GCA_035041075.1 Acraspis erinacei | reverse complement strand
AGTTTTTTGTTCATTATGTATTTCATTTTTCTTATCTCTGTCAAAGTGTGAAAAAGTTTACAAATTGTATACTGCGACAGCAACATTTTAAGAACAGAGTTATATCTTAATATTAACAAAAAATAATTTGCAATTAAAATGTTCTTTCTGATCAATAATGTTTAGAAACATTTGGAAGAAATTTTATCATGAAATAAAATTACTTTCTTGAAAATTTAACTGCAAAAATAAAAAACGAACGCATTTGGGCAATCACAAAAATAGGATTCATTTTGGAAAGAAAGCCCGCTTTAAAAAGAAAATAAATAAAAATTAATTGTACTTCTTTAGAAGACAAACAAAGATCCCATATTCTTTTTTTCATACCCTACTTTATCTATGAAATCATTAATATCCAGAGGGAAACTGGGCCGCCGGGAAACCGGACAATGATGTGCAAATTTAGAAAATCCTTTTTGACATATTGAAGTTCAGTTTAACAATTCTGAAATAATTCAGAAATATTGCATAGTACCTATCGCTTCTGAACTTCTTTACAGGTTCCATCTTATTGTTCTACTGATACAAAGTCCTTCATAAGGGGCATCAAGTGACTATTATTATCATCCAAGTAAAAATTCTGTATGAAAATTTCAGTTTCAACTGGTAATTTGTTCCCGAATTTTGAGTCGGGTGATGTCAAGATTCCTTTTTGAGCCACATGTTTCTTGGCCTTTTTAACTCACCGTTCAGATGAATTAAATTCCTTCATTAGTTTCCTTACGCCCCAATATTTACGGGCAATAGTTAAAAGCAGAATATTGTCTGAGAGGTCGGTAGTCTCCGCAAACTTTTTTATTATTTACTTTAGAAGTTTGACGCCTGCTGCGTGATAATCGTGCCGAAATTCGTTTGATCAGGAATAGTTAGATATTTTAGAGGAAATAGGTGTGGAAGTTGACAATCTGAAACTGAAAATCACCTAAATTCGAAGTGACATATTAATAGTAATCGGTTTGCGGTAGCGATTAAAAGTATAATTGTTATTTACAAAAATATATATATATAGGCTTTTTAGATATGGGGTGCTAAATTAGAATAAAAAAATATTAATCCAAAAAAGTTATTCAGTACAGAGGAAATTAAATTTTTGTCTGGCGGAGTCGCGGCGTAAACTACTATTATTCGCTTATTTCTTTTAAAAGTAAGTAAATATGTTTAATTTTATATTAAGTTTAATATTATTTGGAATAAATTTTGTTGGCGAATAATAACCATACTAGTTACATCACAAAAACTTCTTAATAAAAAAAAAAGATAATTTCAAAGGTTTTCCAAATTTAGGTCAGGATGGCACTGGTATCCTGGTATTTTACTTTAAAAAATTTAATGTTTTCATTTACTTATTGAGAAACGCTTTAAGAAGAGAATTATTACTTGTAAAAGGTTAGAAAATTAAAAAATTGAAAGATACGCTGCATGGGGGTCAAGTACCGCATGTCCCTTGGCACCCTGCGGCATACCAACTTTTGATTATTATACTAAAAAAACACTTTCAAGAAAATCGTTTTCTTAGGACGTATAATTGATGTTTAAATAATTTTTGGCCCAATAAACCCATTTTCGTCCAAATCTCCCCTAGCACCTTTTGGACTGACACCCTTCAACTGTGCATCAAATTGGATGAATCGTTTTCTCTAACTTGAACATATCATTAGGTTTTTTCCTATTTGTGGAAACATCATTCTTATCGTGGACAATACCGGCGTTAGCGCTTTTGGTTTTACATGATGCTTTTTCTGAAAAGGATTTACACATTTATGTTTAAACATTTTTTTCAGAGCAACGATCAAACAAAACTCGAAAACCCAGCCTCGATCCACAATTCCCTTTGGAGGGATGTTATTACATAAAATGAGTTTTATTCTAAGTCTATTTATAGAAAAAAGTGTCCAAAGATGTCAAAAAAAAATTTATTTTTTATTTTGCAAAATTTTTATCAAATTTTGAGTTTGGAATATTTTATTTGTCATTATCAAAAAGGGCGTAAAGATACAAATCCATCAACCTATTTTTATAAACGCATTTATATTTGTTTTCTCTTTTTTTATTTTTAGTTACTTTACTTTGGCTTTATAAAGGTTTCTATGTCTAGGTTGCGTAGATATCGTTTATTGGACATTAATTATGTAATTGTATCTTTCCGTGATTTTCGACAATAACAAATCAAATAAATAGTATCAGACAGTTTAGTAGCTCTATCGATTGTAATGTGATGCATGGTACACGTCACATAGCATCCACCTTTCCACCCTATAGACTATATGTAACTCATCAGCGACTCCGTAGTAGGCGCAGTACTATCGCTTCGGGCTCCGACTCAGCGGCCAAGGGTTCGATTCCCCGGGCTGCAGTCTATTTTTACTGATACTCACTCGTTATGCTCCCAACACTGGATAGTCACTCTTCCTCTAATACCCCCAGCGTAACTTTCCTGTTTATGATGTTTAAATATTTCCAACCCTTTTTGGAATTTTTTAATTACTATAACAATGTCGTCTAAATAATAAAAAACGTTTGGCTTTAAGTCTGGAATGATAGTTTTATCCATTATACTCAGGAAAGTGGCTGGAAAATTAGTCAAGCCAAATGGCGTCATCTGAAGGCGCTTCAAACGGCTGTAAAATTCGCTAGGGGCAAACTAAATATAAACGGTTGAGTTCCTGAACGCCATTTTTTAAGCACATAATCCAAAGGCAATTATACCGGTTGGTTCAGCTCGCTTTTTCTCGAAAATGTCATTTTTGTTGTTGTTTTTTGTAATAGAAAATGGAGTGAATTTTATCGCTTGAAAGTCGCGCGCGATCTATACAGAAACACGGTAGTATAGTGGTAGCAAGGGGCAGAATCGGAAAGCGCGGGACGGGAAAGGTTATATTATTTTCTGATTTAATAAATTATATACTTTCTGATATAATATTTATTTCATTTTTGGGCTTACATCAATTTTGTGCTTTTTTAAGTGATTTGCCTTATATTCCTTTTACTTTATAAATACTTTTCTAATTGAGATTGTTGGTTTTTATTAATCTTAAAGAGACCTTCGGTTTCTGGTGAAATATTCATTGGTTTGTCGATTTTTCATAAACTATCCGAGATATTATTTAATATGATCGCATTATTTCTAAAATGAATCAGTTTCTGGAAACCTAAACCGTTTGTAAAAACTGGTCTCGACGCAATGTTGATACTGGCTGTGCGCTGACAAACTGCATGGGCCAGTTGTTCTAGGAAGCACTTGTAACGTTGCAGTTTTCAACTGACCGTTCTGTTAACGGCTCTTCTTCCCTTCATTGAAGCCATAATCGGTAAGGGTTTGACAGGAAGCAAAATAAGCTTACAAGGGTCAAGAAATTTTCATGGTCAGTTATCCGTCTCTCTTTTTAGAACCAAGTTAGGGCTTCTAATTCAAAAATATAAGAACTCCAAGCGCAAGTCACAGTTAACTTAAGGTTAAATTAATGTTTCTTCTTTTTTGTTAATCATGATTTATCTGACGAACGATACTCGCACGACGCGGGCGATGAGCGGATGAGATTCATGTTTATGCCAGAAAAGACTCATGACCGTTCCAATTCGAATTGAGTGTCAGGCTTCAATTCCAATACCATGGGAGAAATCTAACGTATGCCTATCTCAAAGAAGCCAGGTGCAGGCGATTACCTGAGGAGAGTGGTCAGCATTGAAAGTAGTCCGCCGGTATTCTGACGCCGTGGGAGAGGGGAGCGACAGGTATGTCGCCCGAGAAGCGAGAGGCTCCCGGCTTCCGTGTTGAGCCTTGAACGAGTGTACAAGTTTTCGCGTAATTTGTGATACTTCACCTTATCTTCACCTCTCGGAAACCATAAATTGCATAAATAAATTTGGACAAATATAATTTCACGGAGGGCACTGACCAATAACGAAATATCTACGGACTCTTGGACGTATTGGCTTTTTCTCTGGTAAACGGTTTCTTTTCTTCTGAGGTTTTTGAGTTATTGGTTGATGTTTTTTGTTTGGGGCGTACATACTCGTCCAATATAGTTTTTGCAAAGTTCCCTTTCCGCACTGAGCGGACGATTATCTCAGGAAATTTAAAATATAATATTTACTTTGGAATAAAGTTTGTTTTAGTTATAAGAAGTTCAATGATCAGCCGGGAAGTGTAGTTAGCTCTCTTTCCCGAAATTTATTTAGTGTTTCACCGCTAATGGAGAGGCAGTTATGTCCCTTTTTTATTTCTGTGTCATGTAATAGCTAGAGCAGCTGACCCGCCATTTCAAGCTTTGATGGTTTTGAAATTAAATTAGTAGCTCAGTAAATTAAAAATTTTGTTCGCCATGGAGAGTGGTAAATTTTTCTATTGATAGAGCGGCCATCCCGCTATTTAAGTCTCATTTACAACTAGAGCGGCGTTCCCGCCATTTCGGATTTTGATTGATTTGAAGCTAAATTGATAACAAACAGTGTATAAAACGTTTTATTTCTGATGCGGAATGGAATAATCGGCTATAAATAGAGCGGTTGTCTCGCCATTCCCTAACATGTTAATTCTAGGTTTAGTATTTTTGAGAATTTCTGAAATTCTCTCTTCCTCACGAAGGGGTTCTATGCAAGACTAGGATTTCCAGGTTTTACCCCCTTTTCAGTAACCCACATCACTCTTCAAAGGATCCTGGGCTAGGCGAAGAGCGAGGGACGAGCGATTGAGCTCCTTGGATTTGTTTGGTATTTTCTTTTCTGGGCGGTGTGCTGAATTCTCTGGTGAATTTCAATCCCGAACCTAACCACAAAAAGGCATTCTAGACTGAATCAGTCGATCTTATATTGCGGCTCTTGTGTCTCTGGTTTACGTTCAGGGATTCCTTTTATAACTTTTTCGAATTTATACGTTTTTTATTTTTTCCAAACATTCCTATCGCTATTTTTATACCTTTTTTCGTCTTTACTATTATCGAAAAATGTTCACGAATCATTTTTCTTGGTTTTCTTCTAAACTAACAGTCTCCTGTGCTTAGGTCGTTGTTAGTGTCTTGGGTGGGGATGCTCTTTAGGGATTGGAATTCATTGCTCTTAAGGATGCTTATTAAGCTTGGGATATCGTTTTTAGGATTTGCTACACCTTTTAATAATATGCTTTATTGTTGTGTGAATAGTACGTTGTATCTACAATGATATTTACGAAAATAATGGTCAGCCCGCCCAGCGTCGAAACCTGACCAGTCAGCCGCCCCTCACAACATATCGAAAAACTAAAGAAAGTTAAGCATTTTAATAAACCTTAAATTTGTTGTGAATAGTACCTACAATGACACTTACGAAATTACTGATTAACCCGCCAAGCGCTAGAACCTGACTAATCAGGCGCTCCTCGCAATATTGTCACTGGCCAATATGTCAAAAATTTAGTGTCACTAAAGCATTTTGGCTAAGCTTAGATTTTTGCTGAAAATCTTTTTCGTAAATGTTACTGCAGGTTCTAATTACCCAAAAAATTAAGATTTAAAAAAATTTTTAAATTCTTTAGTTTTTCAACATGTAACGATATGTGGCTTACTAGCCAGGTTTCGGCATTGGCCAGCTGAATGGTAATTTTGTGAATGTTAGTTTTAGGAACTTTGCCATGTTGACTTTGCCATGTTGACCTATACCATATATAAAACAAAATATTCAAAAACTATCTTTCCTAAAATACACATGATTTTTGTTACGGGCTCCGAGACTAATAGTGGAGTTGTTGAAACCGTCAAAATACACAGTTTGTACTCTCTTTGTTTGTAAAACGTTAGAAAAATATGGAGTCAGTGAAAAACATATTTAGGAACTTTATAAGTTCTGAAAATATTTAAGAATATCTAAGAAAAATCTCAAAAAGGAATTTGGAAGCTATTATGGTTTTTTTTTAAATTTTTAAAGCATTTCTTTACATTTTTAGGACATATTTTAAATGACTTTTTAGTTTAAAAAAATTAATTTTTGAAGAAAATTTAAAAGGATCACAAGATATCACACAAGATCAGATTAAAAGATATTTTGGAATTTTAGAAATTTTGAAGAGATTACAAATATTTGCAAACTTGAAAAGTTTCCCAAGAATTTATTCAAAAATCGTTTTGAATTTTCTCAAGAATCATAAGAAAATTATATTTGTATAACATTAAAAATAAACTGATAATACTTATTTCCTTGTTTTCGAAAGAAGCCGTATATCTAGATGTAACAAAATTTACCTGCATAAACGGATCATCAGCAAGCGACTATCGTTTAACCTTATTTTTAAGGGATTTATAATACCCAAAATGTAATCTAAACTCAAATTTATGCTCAAACTTTACTGTTATTAAGATTATTACGTTTAGCACCAATTATGATTAATGTGTTCAGTTAGTGAAGACAATTATAAAAATATTGTAAGGTTGTCAAAGTGTTCAAAAATTTATAACAAATAGTTATTCGAAATTTGTATTTTATATTGAAAGTCATTTTTCCTTCAAAGCAAGTTGTCCAAAGACTGGAACATTATGTATTTGTAGATGGGCTTAAAATTTCTTTCAGAAAAGAGAAACAAATAAAAGATAGTTTAATTACATTAACTGTAAATTACTTGAAATTATCATTCAGTTCCAGTGAATTTTAAATCATTTGTTGAAAGCTCAAAATCTAATCTAAAGTATTAATCTATTTCCACAGAGTTGTGTTAAAAAAATGCGAAAAAATTCGATTACTCACTTCGGCCATTTTTTACGTCTCCTCGCATTAGGTGGATTTCCAAGCTCACTTTCACGAATAATTTGCAATGCTGATGGCACGAACGTATCTTCTGTAGACAAAGAAATTTTAATTAAGATTTGGGAAAGAATTTACTATTTCTGCTCAACAAAATGTACCATCAATTGATTTATAAATTTAGGTAAGAACACCTAATAAATACGACATGTTCCAGACTGGAAGATGTTCGTCTGGAAGAAGTCAGCCTGGAAGATGTCGTACTTAATGGGTCCTCTTACCTAAATTTATAAATAGTAGATTTTCCCACGCGTTAAAAAAAGAAAATTTTATTCTTCTTATGGGCATCCATTGAATTTTAAAAATATTACACATGCGTCCTTTTTTTAGCATTAAGTCATTTATGAACTGTCCTTATTTTTTGGAAATAATTTTAAAAAATGTGTATAGCACTTCAAATCTTTAGACTATAGTAATATCGTAATTAACCTTTAACTTACTTACCAAAAGTATTACTATATTTTCGTTTTGCAACGTGTCTCTGATGTTGACTTTGAGGTAGAGACTCTCCGGCACTGCCTACAGTACAATCGTGTGTGCCTCTGCATCCCTTGAGATGCTCCAATTGATCGTGTAAGTACGATTTTTCGGAAGGCGTCAAAGAAGAAATTCTATTCCACTGTTCAAATGGATCTGGATAAAAAAAAGAATAAAGAATAAAACCTTTTGATCAGTCTAATCAGACGAATTGACTCTAATGGAAATACACTCACCTATTCTTAAATTGTAAAATGTTACTAATCCAGTGGTAAATTCGCAGTATAGAAAATTATGTGTCGCATTAATAGTGCGAACACAGGAGTATGTATTGTTATTGGCGTTCATGCAGAAGCAGAAGGGTCCAGACTTCCATAATGGCGGAGTTCGCCAATGATCGTTATCGTGTTCAAAACAATTCATTTTCTCTGTTAAACATTCTTTTTCGAGTTTTGCCTTCTTCTTCATCTTTTTTTCTTTTTTGCGAAGTCTTTCTTCTTTCAGTCTGCGCCTCTCTTCCTTGGCAACTTCCTTTTCATCTCGCTTCTCAAATAAATCAGGTTCGCAGTAACACTTGTGCCGTGCCTCAAATGGACTGTTTAGCAATGGGGTTAATCTCCCATTATTATTCGTTGTAGTTATACCTAAAAAATACTGTCATTTACCATTCCTAGCTGCTACAGTACGTATTCTAGAGGATGTGTAAAGTCGATAATTTAAACCAAAAAGATGACATGCTTTCGCAGAATATTTAAAAATATTGCCTAAAGTATTTAACTTTTATATTTCTCCATCCTAATATTATTACCGTGAAAACTGAATTATTTCAATAGATTGATCATAAAACCAATAATACTTTTTGATAATCACATTGGTATATATTTCATCATCACTCACGAGTCTTGTAGCCTACTTCATCGTTCTTATATTATTAATTAAATAAATTTTAAATCCAGAGGGTAGCTCTCGATTTCCAAATTTAAATTAATCTTTCGCTCAGTCACGCGAACGAGATTGGTGGCAGTGATCTGGGATATTAACTTGACACCAGAATCTCTAAAAAACATGTTCTATATAGCTTATGATGTGGACGCAGCAATCAAAATAAGAAGAAAAAAATGAAGCACCAAAACTGTTACCAGCTAAAAAGCAGTGGTTACAAAAAAAAGACTAGATGACTTTTTCGGAACGAAATAAAGTCTCACGTGGAAACTGTAATGTAAACGACAAAGGCAATATGGAGAAGATTGTTATATGAAAAAACATCATTTCGTGGAACATGTAGTAGAGTGGGAGTACATAGAGATGAAAGGGAGATTGAAACAATCATCCGCAAAGAAGCGATGAACAAGATAATTAATATAGGCCTAGCCCGAACGTATATCTAAAAATGGAAGGCGCTAATATATAATAAAAATATAGAGGGCGCATCGGCTATGATCGAGGATGTCTTAGGAGTGCCAGTGAAGTGTGTCGTACTGCGGTTGTAGGAAAAAACTCTGGTGATGCATTACAGAGACAAAAAGAGGAAAGTTAAGCGACTAGTCAAGGAAAGTCAAGATGAAATCAAAAGAGAAGAAAATAAAATGCAAACCGAGTTTGAAGGAAGCAAGAAATAGCTTATTAAAATAGCAAGGGAAGTAAAAGATCAGAGTTTGTCTTTGAGATACTGTTTTACAGATTTGTATGGGGACGAAGCTATAGGGCATCACAACTGCGATGTAAAACGCGCTGCGATAGAAAACTCATTTGAGAAAGGCTTCGTAACTGAGGTTAGAGATATAATTAGGAACTTAAAAAATGGTAAAGCTGCTTGTGTAGACAGTATTAACGCTGAAATTTTAAATATGGTAGCAAGTGCATAGCTCATAGATTGTGCGAATTGATAAATTTCTGTATCAAGATAGGAGAAGTCCCAGATAACTGGAAAAAAGCGATTATCATACCAATATACAGAACAAAGGGAGATCAAACCAACTGCAGTAATTACAGAGGTATCAGCTTATGAAGTACCGTGGCTAAAATTTACTAAAAAATGTTTATACTCAGAGTAAGGAAAATAACAAAATTAAAATCCTCTCGCTGCGCGGGCACATTGTCATAGCGCGCTACGGACATAGCTGGCATCGCTCGCGAGCTTGAACGCGCCTAGGGTGCGCGACTGTTGGTTGTCGCGCTGCGCTCTCAATAATATATTTGTCTCACGCTTCGTGCTACGCGCTCGGTCTTTCTATTTACCGCATATTTGTGCACAAGCCTTTTAAAATTAAAGGTCAAAGCATCGACAACTGTGATTTGGTAATTGTAAATTCTCTTTTGTTCAAGCTCCTTCGGCTTTAACGAACACATTCTCATCGCGTATCTCATGCTTCGCACTTGATTTCGTCGAAAATGCGCACTTTTTTACATTATGTTCAAATCCATTATATCAAATGTATATTATATTTATTTCTGTACCTCGGGCTGGTAGCGCTTATTCAGATATTGAAAAATAATCTCCCTTTTATTATTTTTTTTATTATTCCTTAACAAAAGTATTTTTACTGTATTATTTTTATCGTAAAAAAATACGAATTTTACTAAAATCAAAATGATTAATAAACATTTTACTGGAACCTGTGCCGTTTTTCCAAAAATTTAACTTATTTATATTCAATGTAGATGTAATTTACAAGAAAAATGATGGTAAATAAAATATTATTGCACCTTGTGTCCTTTTTCCAAAAATATCAGTTTTTTACTTTTAACATATTTTTATAATCAGAGTTTATTACAAACTGGTAGATATAGTTTAGTTAAACAACTTTAATCTTTTAATATTGTTCGTCTCTTGTGCCGTTTTTCCAAAAATTTATTTTTTTATTTTTAATCTTATTTTTTACGATTGAAAGAAAATCTAATCGTCCTATCTAAAAAAATAATTAATAACAAATTTATAGATCTTTTTAAGGTGAACAACTTTAGTCTGTTAATTTTTGTTCGAACCTTGCGTCGTTTATCGAAAAAAAAATTAATTTTGAATGTTATTGTTTACAATTAAAACGAAAACTATGTGTCCTATCAAAAATTATTCATGACAAATTTGAATGAGTTTTCGCTATTTTTTGCAAGAGCAACTTTTGTATATTTTTTCCATAGCTTGCGTCGTTTGGCCAAAACTTTTAGTTTTGTATTTTTAGTGTTGTTTTTTACGACTAAAAAC
>JAWWLR010000034.1:9848352-9859507 GCA_035041075.1 Acraspis erinacei | reverse complement strand
TTGTAATGGTAAAATATTCTTGTGGATTTTTTGTACTGGTGTGAAATATACAACACCAATAAGAATAAAATTTCCCCCGTGGGTGAAAGACAAGGCGAGTACAATACTGAGCAAACGACGGTATCATGAGCGAAACACAATAATAATGATCAGCTGATCGATTCAAAACACCGAAGACATTTTATCACATGGCTGGTGTTGGTATGTTTCCAATTTGAAATTCATCTTTTATTTTTAGGAGTTTCGAGGGGTTGACGACTTGCATTTTAAGGGTATACCAGATTTTAAGATTTGAGAGCTTTTTTTAAAACTTTCGCACTGATTTCGAACTATTTTTAAAGATTAAATAACAATTACAAAAGTTTTTAAAAAGATATTACAAATTTGAAAATATTTTACAAAGTTTTGAAAGTTTGCATAAAAATTTCAAAGATTTTACAAAGATAACGAAGATTTTAAAAAGTTTACAAAAAATTCCACAAAAGCTTTCAAAGATTTTACAACGATTTTAAAGATTTGAGACTTGACAAATATTTATAAAGGTTTCAAAGATATTCAATTCTTTCTAAAGATTTAACAAGAGTCTTCGAAGATTTCAAAAAGATTTAAAATAATTTGGAAAGTGGTTTTAAAAGATTACAAAAATTTCAAAAGATTTTACAAATTTTTTTTTAATGATTTTCAAGATTTTTTAGGAATTTCAACAGATTTCTAAACATGTAATCAAAATTTCACAGATCTGATAAGATTTTTAAAAAAATTTAACATTTCTGAAGATTTCACAAAGTTAAAAGTTTTCACAAAAGTTCCACAGGATTTAAAAAGATTTCAAATAATTTATAAAGATTTTTAAATCTTTTAAAAGGGATTTACAAAGATTCTAAATAATTTTCAAGATTTTAAAACATTTCACAATGATTTAAACGACTTCAGAAAACCTTTATTCTTTTCACAAAGGTTTAAAAAGATTTCACAAAAATTTCAAAGATTTCAGAAATTTCACAACAGTTTCAAGAGGTTTCAAAAATGTCCAATAGATTTTCAAAGATTCAAATAATTATAAATTATTTGAATACCTTTTTAAAGTATTTCAAAATGATGTTATATAATTTCAAAGATTTCACAAAAATTACTAAATATTTCTAAATCTTAAACAAAAGTTTCAGAAATCTGGAAAGCTTTTTATAGACTTGCAATATATTTGAAAGATTTATAAAAATTTACAGACTTTCAAAAAACTTTCAAAGTTGTCACAAATATTTCCAAATATTTTTAAATTTTCACATAGCTTTCAAAAATGTAACTTATAAAATATTTTAATATATTCAATAGATTTTTAAAAATTCACGAAAAATAAAACATTTTTTCACAAATTTAACAATGATAAATGACTTGAAATAACTTTAAAAAATGTCAAAATAATTTCTAAATACTTTGAAAGATTTAGTAAAAATTTCGAAAGTTTTTAAAATAATTACAAAGAATTTCAAACTATTTCACAAAGCTTTCAAAGTTTTTACCAATATTAAAAATATTTCGCAAAGATTTCACAAAAAGTTTTAAAACTTTTCAAAGGTTTCACAGAGATTGAAAAAATTTTTTTAAATTTGACAAAGCTTAAAAATTTTTCATAAAGATTTCCTAACCATTTTAAAGATTTCAGACTTCGCAAAAATTTCAAAATATTTCAAAATTTTAACATTTTTCTACAAATTTCTAATGATTTAACAAAAATTTCAGTTTACAAAGAGTTTAAAAAAAGATTTTAAATGATTTGACCAAAATTTCAAATGATTTAAAATAATTTTTAAGTGATCAAAACAACCTTTAAAAAGATTTTTCAAATTTGAAAATATCACAAAAAATTCAAATAATTTAGAAAGATTTCCAAATATTTCTAAATATATACAAAAAATTGCAAATAAGATTTCACCTAAATTTCCTAAAGCTTTAAATGCATTCACAACAATTTAAAAACATTTCAGATGATTTTAAAATATCTAAAAACCTTTTAAAAAGCTTTTACGATTTTTAAAAATAATTTCAAAGATTCTAAAAGATTGAACAAAGATTTTTTTTAATTCAAAGATTTCAATGGGTTTAACAAATTTTAACAGATTTTAAACGATTTAAAATAATTAAAAAAATTATCACAACAATTTCTAAATATTTCAGAAATATTTAACAAAAAATCATGGATTTAAAAATACATCAAAGAATTCGAAAGGTTTCAAAAATTTCAAAATATTTCAAATTGTTAAAAAAACATTTTCTTAATTTACAACAATTTTTAAATATTTCAAAAGATTAAAAAAATATTTCACAAAAATTAGACAAAGCTTTGAAGCTTTTCTCAACAATTCCAAAAGAATTCTTATTTATTTTAAAATATTTAAAAACCTTTTGAAAATATTTTACAAACATTTTAAGTAATTTCAAGGATTTCATAAGATTGCATACAGATTTGAAATCTTCGATATATTCACAAATCTTTAAAACTTTCCACCAAAATCTTTCCCACTTTGATTTCAAACATTTTTAAAATAGTTAAATTGGGATCTTTAAATTAGATCATTCAGTTTCGTATGCATAATTCGAAAATCATTCACAAGCGTTTGCAGTTTGAAATTTAAGTTAAAACAAGGTTTACATTATCAACAGTGAATATAAATGAATGAATTCACTTAAAAATTAAGCTGCACTTGAAGTATCAAAAAGTGAAAAATAATTTTTAAATAAAGCTTTTATTAAATTTTAAATATAATTCCAGTCTAAAGTATTCGATTTTTAAACCATGCAATTTGAAATTTTTAGTTAAGAAAAAGAAAAGTTACTGCTAGCTTTACGTAAAGCTGGCAGTACCATGCATTAAAAAAAATTCAGAGCCCAAAATTTGACTTTCGGGTATTAAATGAGCCTTAAAGGAGCCCTCAATTATGCCATAGATCTGACAAGAAATTTAAAAAAAATTAAAATTATGAATTTGAACTGGGAATTTTACCCAAAAAATTCGAATTCTTATTGGAAACGGAGAATTTTCGAAAAGTATTAAAACTCCAAATTTGAACAAGGAATTTTCAATTTTATAACCAATTTTGGGTTGGAACTGGAATTTATCCTGGAGAATAACAGTTCTGAATGGAAAATTGAATTTTTTAAACAAAATTATAATTCTGAGTTGAAACGAGGTATTTTCGAACAAAATTTAAATGATGAATTGGAACAGAGAATTTTACTACAAAATTATAACTCTTAGTTGAAATGGAGAATTTTCAAAGAGAATTAAAATTCTTGATTTGAACAGGAATTTTTTAAAAAGAATGTTACTTCTGAGATGAAATTAAGAATTTTCTTAAAGAATTAGAACTCGAGATTTGAACAGGAAATTTTCAATTTTTAACCAATTCTGAGCTGGAATTGGAATTGGGCCCGAAAATAACAATTCACAATAAGAAATTAAATTTAAAAAAATTCGTATGCCCTGTTCAAGCGCGGTAATTTCGAAAACAAATTTAATTATAAATTAGAACAGGGAATGTTAAAACAAATTCTAATTCTTACAATTAGTTGAAATTGAGAATTTTTCAAGAGAATAGAAATTCTAGATTTGAACAGGGAATTTTTTTAAAGAATTAAAATTTCAGATTTAAACGGAGAATTTTGAATTGTAACTAATTATGAGTGGAAATGAGAATTTAAAATTGCTTAAAATGGTATCATTTTGAACATTATCAAATTCATTGATTAATTCTTTAATTTAGAGCATTGAAAATGATAACGTGGATTTATGATTTTGGAACTGAATCTGAATCATTTGCAGTTCAGTTTTTATTACTTCTAATGGAATAATATTTAGATTTAGTGTTCGATTCTTTAAATTTCTTTGATTGTGAAAAATGTTTTCGAACCGGGAAAAATCCGGGAAATGACCGGGAATTTTTTTCTCTCCTTAAAACGCCACCCTGTACAAATTTTAATTAAAAAAGAAACTGGGAATTGGTTTCCTCGATTAGAACGGCCACTCTGAGAACGTCACGGCACTTATAGATGCGCATTAGATATAAATGATAATTATAAATTTAAATGGTAGTTACAGGTGCGCAGTAGAGTGATATGGTACTTATCGCTGCGCAGAAAGGCACTATAACTCTGTGAACTGCGAACTAACATTGGGCATTACATTGGGACATTACATTGGGCAAATTAAACGAACATTTATTTTTGATCAAATAAAAAGGCTTTAATATAAAAATTTCGTTATCCTTACTAACTACCACTATACTGTCGAGTGCGACAAGTAAGTGGGCGGAACACAAAAAGTTAAAAGTACTAAATAATTATTACAAATAATTATTTAGAAAGAATTTGACAAATTGATTTAAACTGGGAATTTTGTTCTTATTCCTCGTTGACAATCACTGATGGAGAGAGACTAATTGGAGAGGCGAACACATATTACAGAATAACATACTTTTCTTTACCTGTTTTAATGGTGACCCTCAGGATAGAGCAACCCTTGAACGGGAACGCTACAATGCAATAATTCCTCGTTCACTCCGTCACTCCCGGCACAACCTGTCGCGATTGTCACCCTGAAGTTACAACAAAGATTCTTTCCTTTAGTTTTAAATCTCCCTTACGTTCTGGTTGCACAAAGCTTGTTTGTTTTTAGCGAATTGTGCAGAGTTCACCCCACGCAGAAGGATTACACACATCTACGATATCAATGCACTATTACACATGTTTTTATTCATTTACGTCCTAAAAACCCTCCCTTGTCGGAATTCCCTTTATCGAAGCTAAGTCTTCATGGCGACAATTCACGGCGCGACACGTGCGAAAAAAACGGACGGAACGAGGAAACATCGCGTGTGTTCCCTATAACATTCGGACTTCTTACCTAGCAAGGTAAGAGAGTTGGTCGATGAAAGCTGGTGAGCCAGGGCGCGAATCAACCTCTTTTTCTCGTATGGCGATAGGATTGTTGGGTTTTTTGCTGACTCCTATGGGAAAAGGTATGACCAACCGAAGTTCAAGTTACCTCGAAATGCGAATGTTGATAAGATGCAGACTAAACAATATTTGATACATGTGCCCTCGTGCACTGTTGGGATGTCGTTAGATTCTACTGTGTTAATTTGAAATATTATTTTGGTTTCTCGGCCCTCACCATCAATTCTGAAAGCTTTTTAATTATAAATCTTTTAACCACAGATGTTTCTTGTAATAAATCTGGAAACATTATTAATTATTTTCGATTCAGTTATAAACAACATTCTAGTTAGTTTGTTTATTGATCTATTATTTTGATGGTAACTCAATTAGCCGGGCCAGAATGTTCAATTAATTATTAGTTTAACTATTTATGTTTAACAATAATTAAACGTCTTTCTATTTTTACTTGCTGTTTCTCATAATTTGTTCCGAAAATTATAGTAATAACGAGTATATGAATTTTGTCCAATTAGTTTATTAAGCATGAGTCTGTAGGCGGGGAAAGGAGGCTAACAGGCGCCGCAGTTCTCCAACATTTTACTCGGTGTGGCGTGGTTATTGTATTGAGATTCAAATGTGTTGGATTACCGCCCCCCCCCTCCCACTCTCTTTAGCCTACTGGTCTTATGCATTCTATAGTATTTCCATGGGAGGCGCACACACATTGGCCACGGCCATGAATATTATCAATTATGAAGGCTGTGGTAACAAGCAATTGAAGAGAATTTTTCGATTGCCTACTCTCACAGGACCCGCCTTAACACAAAAGCGTCTGTATTTTAAAGCACTGCGGCTTCTATGGGCATAACGGCTCTCTCGCGTCTCAGACAAATCAAAATAAATTAAAAATCGTAATTGTTATTTCAGAAAAACACAGTTACCCACGACCCCACGATAATATCCGTTAGTTTTTGGTATAATAACTTGAGACGGAACGACCTCAAACTTTAAATGATCAGATTTTGTTCAAATTTAGAGAATTGTGAGGTATTTCCAAACGGGTCTGGTTTAGAAAAAATCCAAATTACCTTCTAACCTTAAGGAGATGAGTGAACAGGGTGTGACGCCATTCACTTTCTGCCTAATTCTGATGCAATAAATCATCAGAATTAAAAAAAAAAACTGAAAACTTATTCTTAAAGGTTGTATGAAAAAGTTCTGCAAAATATGCATTTTTCTATGACGTATTTTACTTTCTAAGGTTAATGGGTACAAACTGAAAAAAGTTTATCTTCAACATAAATTTACTTTATTTAATAGATAATATCGTTTTTATAGAAACAATATGTTTATGTGTGCTACAAATGTTCCCTTTTGTAATTTCAAATATTTTATGCAGAGGTTGATGATTTTTTTATAGATTTTTAAAATGTGTCAGTCAGATACATTTCGATCGGACTATATGGGTTATTCCTCCTTAAAAAAGAAGGTTCAAGCTTTAATTTAAATCTACATGGATTGTTCTAGGATGTCTCATTAAAACCTTATGAGCTCCCAAAAAGTGTTGAAATAGCTTACGAGTTTAAATTTTTCAGCATCTCGAAGCACTAATCAAGGCTGGAGCCCGAACTGAGGATGAAGTTGCACGCCGCGCCGGGTGACGAGTGTATTACAAAGAGTTGAAGGCGAAGGATGAAAT
The DNA here is from genome assembly GCA_035041075.1 of Acraspis erinacei. Lineage (NCBI taxonomy): Eukaryota > Metazoa > Arthropoda > Insecta > Hymenoptera > Cynipidae > Acraspis > Acraspis erinacei. The sequence continues at coordinate 9,852,873 of JAWWLR010000034.1, read as the reverse complement.
TAAATGGGCCACCAAGTACATGCAAGATAAAGGCTGCATTGAGATAAGGAATTTGTAACACAAATAGATGATTTCTTAGAAATACCCACCAGATGCACAATGGATATGCTGGTATCTTCACGTAAATGGGCACCGTTCAAACACATCTAGACGTAAACCGTGTTTGCGATCATTTACAGTCTGATAACTCTGTCCGGAAACGTAATGACGAATTCTTGCGTTTCTGAATACAGGACGCCTTTTCTCAGCCCAATTATTTTTTAAAGAGGTCGCCGTAGATGGCTTTCTGACTCTATTGCGTTTCTAATTGCTGTATGGTTTCTGCCCTGATATTGTAGACCTCCTCTGAGGACAAATTGAAGGACGTGTACTCAATAACAGCTTTACAGATGGTGCTGTAAAGCGCACAATCTCGCTTGCTGTTAAAATAGTCTCGCAACTGTATAACTTGTGACTTACACAGCTTCAGGTCATCCATGTATAGCAGATGAGTCACTTGATGATCATCCTTATTATCATGTATTCTGACATCATTCTGTATCACGAGACATATAATTTAGTGATTCGCTCAATGAGTTCAACTCTCAACAGAACCGTAGTGCACTGAAGGAGTCTCCTTGAAATATGCCCGTCATAATGCAGTTTGATCTAGTTATCCTTGGTTGTCCATGATTAAAATAGTTGATTCGTGTACCCCAAAGCATCATCAAACGACTTAGGAAGTCAATGATGCGTTTGAACATTGTGTAAAATTGTAAGACTTTAAGCAAATAGTTATGCGGTACGGAAGAAAAGCTTGATTCTAGTCAATGTATGGCATGTGCAAGTTCCTGTAATGTTTACGCGCTCGAGTAATGGCAATAGCGTCTGTAGTGACTTCTCGTCGCAGTGGATATATACCTCATCTGCAACGATGGCTGTGAGACATTTGTAAATTGTTGGAAGACATGCTATCCGTCGAAATTCAGATGGATTTTGAGCGTCTGGTATTTTAGGCAACATATAAGTAGTAACCTGGAGCATAAAGCTTGGCATCAGATCTGGGTGTTCGATGATCTTCTGAAAACACCTTACCAACGCAGGATGCACACTCGTCGGGTACTTGTACCAGAAGTTGTGCACCGTGTCCGGATCTGAGGATTTCCAGTTACATGCTCTTTTAAAAACCGCTAAAACATCTAAAGCTGTGATGTTTTTCAGCTGCATTTCAGAGTTATTGATACTTATTTTTTCAAGATGGAACTAACGCAGCGTCTAAAGTGCTTTTGTTCGTTTTTTCCTAGACACCCGACCAATAGTTAGTCATGTCTTCCTATTGAGGGACTTCAATGTCTTGCTGGTTATTTTACTTCACACTCAGTTCACGATAGAACCTTCTTTCATCTGCCTGAAAGCTTAGATTTGGTTGCCTTCTTTCACTATTTTCTTTGTAACGACCACGGTATTTATGTTGAGATGGTTGCCTGAAAATAGCTAATACTAGCCAAAACATCCTCAGCAGGCATAGTTAATATTCCACTGATCACCGTTTGAAACAGATCCTGTTGCTGACCAGCTGTTTGATTAGGGAGATCTGCCTGACCATCTCGCAGCTCACCATCACTGCTGTCCCGCCTGCTGTGGCACCCAGCGGCGGCTCTAGGGGCCCCCGCCGATCCTCGGGAAGCGACAAGCATTTCAAAATCTTTAAAATAATCTCCATTATTATTTATGGGTTTCCGTGTTCTTCTTAGTCCCTTTCTTCTTTATTATCAGCCTGTCTGGCATGGGAAACCCTGTCAGCCCTACCGCGATAACAAGGTGGGGTGTATAGGTTCTTAGATCAATCTAGAATTCCCGTGTTGTTTATTTAAATAACAAGTTCATTCCGCAACACTGCTCCGATCCAGATTGATGATTAATATCTCTCTCGCCATGCAAAGCTCTCAACTCGAGGCCATTAGTATCCAAGGCTTTTCATTTCAGGAGTCATTCATTCCACTGACATTCTTCATCATGCATTTCTTAGAAACTATTTGTCGCAATACTTTTCTGTCCTGGCATACCTCTTTAGCTTCCTTCACGTCCATTCATTTTGTCATACAACCTCTTGTATTTTTGGCTTCTTATATCTCTTTGACTTAGAGTCTCACACATTCTAACCATTCTTACCTAGGTCTGCCTCTGGATACGCTGCTATTAACTTTACTTTGATGAAGCGAATATTTCAAGGATAAGTGAGTGTCCGAACATTCTTGAAAAATTCTGATTCCTTATGTAATTTTTTTATTAAAAATGGCTCATTCAGAGCTTTAATTTCGAAATATGCCCACTTGTAATTAATAGGGTGGGGGTTAATCAATTCGTTTTTAACTTCAGGGATGAATAACATTTCTGCACATAAATTGGGGACTTTAAAAAGTTTTATGCTCATGATAAATATTGCTAAAGGCCTACGCCAGTAAATAAGACGATAATACAAAATATTAAGAATTGCAGAAATAAATGATTAGCAATATCTTTCTCATAAGTGGTTATTGCTAAGTAAAAGCAAGACCGAATTAAAAAAACCGTGTATCACTTTATATGCGTTAAAACACTTGAAGAGCCCTCACATTCTGGTTTCTCATTTCTCAGGAAAAGTAAACTTGCTTATTCATTATTCTATAACATTTTTACATAAATCTAATGTAAAATATGGCGATCGACCGACTAGAACCAGGCGACTTTAGATATTAGAACAATTTATTGTTTCATAAAAACTTCAAATTTGTATGATTAACTATATAAAATCATTTGTTTCAGAATATCTATTAATTGTTTAGAAATGGTCTGTTTTTGTCAGCTGCTGTACTTTTGATGAAAGCTGAAGAAAAGCAATGAAAGCGTAGAATTTTAATCGCAAACATTTGTAGTATCGAAAACACTAGTCCGATATTTGGTTCGGAATAAAATTGGTAGAAAATGGCTGAAAGTAGGAAAATGCGCTTTTGTTCCTCTTTTGAACAAATGGAATAAATTCGTTAATTTTTTTAAATCGGGGTCTCCGCCGCCTGGCCGATATGAAACTTTACGCCCGCTATATGAAATCCTACGGCTACTACATAAAACTTTACGCTCGCTACACAAACACACACACTGGACCCCACAGTCTCCTTGCTTAAAATGGTCAAGAGCACCAAATATCCTTTATCTGCTTTACATGATTGTTTTCCAGGAGGGTATGACTAAAAGTATCATATGTATCAAGGGCGTGGGCTAATTTTCTTCGCTCGGACGGCAAGGTAACACTCGTCAAAATAGCATTCATTACACTCCCGATAAACAATCTACTTTGGATGAAATTGACTTCAGTGATTTTTTAATTTGTTCCATTTTTCTGTAGCATAACTGTTACTCAAAATAAAGTTCAAGTTTTCGATCCCACTGAAATTGAAAAGAAAGCGCATATGAAATGCCAAGAAAAAAAATAGAACCAATCTAAAACTTACTGAAATCAAATTCAAGAAAACACCACGGCCTCAGTTTAATGAACCATGCATTTTTCATTTCATACACATCTCTTTCAACACTAATGAATGCTATGCTTGTTTTCAAGGAGGGTAGGACAAAAAGTATATTGCCTCGTGTGACTACCACCCAAACAAAGCGTACTATTCCACAACACGTTACAAATAGCCTTTAGCGAACAATCAAGTTTCAATTTTATACATATTTCTTCAAACATGATTAATGAAACTTTATAAAGATGAAATATAGTGCGCATTCAATGTTGAAATTACTTTAGGAATTGTACAATTAGTGAAAATAATATAAATACCCTTAGAGGAGATGGCTCGAAAATGGCATAGGGCTCGAATATGGCACACTTGGATTTATGAAGAACTGAAACGTTTACTCCGTTAATAATAGTAGGAGTTGAATTCTCTTTATTCTAGTAGAAACAATGGTAAGTTTCATTGTTCGATGTGCATTATTCAAGATGTGAGATAAAAAAATATATAAACGGTCATCCTCGATTTTATTTCAGATGATCCTTAAATGGCCTTTTATTATCTTTTAAATGGAGTTTTATTATTAAATGTTGTTTGTAGTAGTACAGTAGGGTTGGTAGAATAGTATTGCAAAGGAGATATCGAGACGATTCTCTTTAAAGGTTATGCTTTTTAGACATGAATATTTTGTAGGTAGTGGCTCGAATATAGCACACCAAGAGTGGCTCGAATATGGCACCCTGTTTTTTACCAAAAAATCACAGTTAGCCGTTATTCAACTTTCTCAATATTAAGACGAATGGATTCATGTATTCACGTACTTAATACTTTTTTTGCGATGGATCCTACACTTTGCAAGAGCAGTAATCTTGGGTAGAGTGTACTACCTGCAACGAATGATCCCAGAGTGGCTTATTTTTGTTGTATTTTGATTTTTTCTAGGTGTGTCATATTCGAGCCACCCTTTTTTGACTTTAGAAAACGTAGTTTTTTTGAAAACCTTTATTTAAAAAAGAACCGCTGGAGATTTGAAAAAATCTACCGTACC
>JAWWLR010000034.1:9694438-9706447 GCA_035041075.1 Acraspis erinacei | reverse complement strand
CATATATATATATATATATATATATATATATATATTTGAAAATGAGTGAGTTCATGAGAAGGCATGCAGGAGCGTTGATCCTGCACTTTGCAAGAACATTAAAAAAACAATATACTTCAATTATGAATAGGAAAAGGTTTAGCATGCGAATGTTTTGAAATCAATAAGTATCGCCAAATAGTGTTCATAAATTTAAAAATTACTTACCATCATATTAAATAAAATATGTTAAAAAATTAAACCCTAGTACCGACAGATTCAGCTGAATTTAAACTATGAAATAGAAGTTTTATGAAGGAATGTCGTGAAATTATTAACATTCGTCAACTGCTATTAACGGATGAAACATTTTTTTGGTTACTATATTTTAATGTTTAAATTGGGCTATTTGCTCTATAAAAACAGTTGAATTTTCAACAAAAAATAATTTCAAATCAAAGAAGATTAATTTTTCTAAAAAAATAAGGCAAATTTTCCAGAAAATAAATAAATTTTCAATAACATAGCTACATTATTAGGCAAACAAATGAATTTTTTACACAAAATAAAAATTTCTAATACACTACATGAATTTTTTACTAAAAATCATAAATTTTGAAACAAAAAATAAAATAGTTCATTTTTCATTTAAATCAATTAATTGTTAACAAACAAAAAACTTTAAGTGTCGTCAAATACATGCATTTTACTTGAATACTTTTCATTGCACCATAACTCGGAACCTATTAATGATAGCGAATTATTTTTTTACAAGATTTTCTCATAATTTTGTCCTCTTTCTTTCTTCTGTTGGACATTTTTCTCTAAAATGTAATGGATATCATCCGTCCACGCAAACATGATTTTTGGAAATGTTTAAAAAAAAGGGTTCCCCTAGAGTTCCAAGTAAGATTTTTAATATGTTATATAGCACCCCTCAATAAAGCGTTTTGTCAAAAAAACTGTAGACCCGAATTATTGTGGAACAAAAGTACCAGATGCCTGGACTACTAGCACAATGGACTACAGGCCGGTTTTTCTACAGACTGGCTGATTTCATCCGCCCAGTAGAGCAGGGTTCACCACTTTCAGTAGGTTCTGACTACAACGACAAGAATAAGACTGTCACCAGGTTTTTCTGTAATTCTTTGTCTGCTTTCCAAAAATTGTGCAAAGGGTTACCCTCACTTTAAATTACGCTTTGTCGTCGCGTCATTCAAACCAGGGGCTAATCTTTTCTACTCGAATTTACAATACATTTTATTTCAAATTTCAATACAATTTTTATTTTGTCAAATGAATCGATTTTTTCTCCAAATGAAACCTCAAATTTAAGTTTTAAAAAGGAGCAAAAGTTTGGCCAATTGTGAATTAAAATTCATAACCAATAAAGAAAAAAGACTGCCACCAAAATCACCTTCCTTCATTTTCTTCGTTCTTCTTTATTTTTTACAAACCTTAAATAAAAATTAAGAATTACGTAAGTAGGTTTTTGAAAATCAATTATTGTTGGCTTTACTCAAAAGTTTCAATTCTTGGAAATGGAGAGCATATTAGGGAGAGAGAAAAAATGAAAAATAATTTAAATACTTCAAATTATCAGCTTCTAAAATTATAGAAATCTAAACTCTTATTAAATTTTAAAAATTATAATTTAACGTAAAAATTGATAAAAACAATATTTAGTACATTGAAAAAATAAAGTTACCTTAATTTTCACTGATAAAAATGGAAAAATGTTCAATTGTAAATATTTAAAATCGAATCATTCTAAGGAAAGTTTCAAAATACAAAGTAATTTTAAATGGGAAATTTTTAATTCAAATTTTTTAAAAAAAGTTCGACATTTCAAGCTCAGTTAAAAAAAGTTGTCTATTGGACAATTAAATACTTTTTCCAATTAATAATGGTTGCAATTTTAGAATTCTGATCTTTCATCGTAAAAGATAAATTCTCCATTTTCCATATTATAAGTTTAGACTTTGCGATTAGAATGAAATGATTGAACTTCGAAAAAAGTATAATTGAAAATTCAAAAATGTTTAATTTCTAAACGTTTTAAGCTGCTTAAAGAAAAAATTGAAGTCGTTTAAATTTTGCAATTCACATTGCAACGTTTGAATTTTGAAATGTATAATTATAGATCATTTAAAAATGGTTAATTTCTGAACAATTAAATATAATTAAAATAATAGTAATATTATTTAAACAAATTAAATTTGGTTGAAAATGAAAAATAATTTATTGTGTAAACAATCATGGAGGAAAATGAGATTCAAGAGTTTGATATTCAGCACACAAATTGTTTAATAATTACCAAATATCAGGAATAGATGCAGAAGACACGGGAAGCAATGTTAAACGAGATACTAATCAATAATAATAGATTGCATGAAAAGGGCTGGCCGCTGAAAACCGGGCTGAAAGTTCGACTTTTGTTTATGATATGGGCAATGGCTTAGTTGCATAACTGGACATGCCATCAAAAATATAGTTTGAAAAAATATCGATTACCGATAAGTGACCATAAATTTATCGAAATTTTAGAATTATGGTAATTTATGTAGATTTAGAAAATTAATGAAAATTTATTAAATTTATGGCGCTTGATAACATTGACGAAAATTTGTGATGACTTATGAAATTTATAGACATTTTTTAATTTGTGGGAAATTTATGAAATTTGTGGAAATTTATGAATAATTGCCGGTAAATTTTGATAACAGTTCTGCTGAACGCATAGAGTAGCTCGGGATGCTAAACTCGAACTAGTTGCTAAATGGACGATTTCACGAAAGAAGTCAAATTGGGTTTCTTGTCAGGAAGATAAAGTAATACCAAAGCAAGAAGTTGGTAAAGAAATTTGCAATTGGTCACTTTTAAAGCGCTATATAGCCTTCGAAAGTCGAACTTTCTTAACGCGCTCTTAGCTTACTGGAATTCGTCGACACGCTGCTCGATTCGTAGGACAGTGTAAATCCTTCAACGGCTAGTGAGGTCTTTGATCTCCCTCAAATTCAGCCTTTAGAAATTTGATTGGATTTTTCAATCGCATTTTTGGCATACCTGGAGCGTTCACACTTCTGTCCACATTTCTCGCTCCACTCGATCAGTGCAACACTCGTAGTAAATCCTCGGGCAAAGAAGATTCCACTAATGGTAAAAGCATGGCGGCACATTTTTCCGTGGTAACTCCAAGAATACTTAAAGCGCGTAAATGAGACTCGATTTTGTCGTACAAACTGGTCAACGGCAATTTTTCCGCGGACATTGCATTTTGAAGCATCAATTGAAGCAACTGCCGCACATAAACTTTGACCTGAAAATCCTCGCGACCATATCTCTGCTTCAAAATTTCAATCGCGTTTAGATCATTTTCAACCGTCAGCGGATAACGGTTCACAAGTTCCTTTGCTCGCGAGTTTTCTTTCTCAATGTTGGGATATTTATAAATTTTCTTGAATCCACTCCAAAACTTAAGCCAATCCCGCAAATCCCCACCGAACTTCTTGACTTCAAGCTTTTAAAGCTTGAACTGCTTCTTCGAATCCTCTGATGTTGCCTTGACCCTACCCGATGCCACAGTTTGTTATTCAGAATTCGAGCGCGTTCTGTTTCGTAAAGCTGTGCGCTCATCAATTTTGTACTTAATTTGTAAAAACTTAGTCGTATACGCGTCTTGATCATCGTACTCTTTTTCGAGGTCAACCTCCGATGCTTCATCAACGGCCTACCAATCAAGGACGCTTTTCGTTAGCGGTTTCTATTTCTTTATGCTTACTTTCTATCAAGTTGTAAGCAATCATTAATTCACTATGTTGCGCGTCGCCATAATTCAAACGTATATCAAATGAAGTCACTGCCTTGGTAAATGCAGTGCGCAACACTCTCCTTTTACTCTTTTCTTACTCTAGCCCTTTATTGTCAGCCATGGTGGTAAAAAAAATTCACTTGCACTATTAATCACTACACAATCCAATGTCCTGTCAAAGTCGCCAGATGTTTTGTTAAGTAAGACGCATAAAAATACTCAATAAAACTCAAATAAAACACAAGTATATAAAATTTTAGACCAACAATGATAACGTCTATATTGAAAAACAAAGTAAAATAGAGCAAAAGGGTACAATTGTGAAGAAAATGTAGAAAAATTGTCGGGCTACTCGGGGAGAAAAGAAAACTACAATCGTATTGCACCGACGCATTTTCCAGACTGCCCTTTTCCGTACGACGCCCACAAAGGAGGATGTGTACCAGATTTTCCATTTCTTTCTAACAAAAAGTTTTACATCTATATTTATGACTGTACACATTAAGGCGGAGCAGCGAAAAAGTTCTAGGCTGCCGTTCACCTATCATAAACGACTGTAATTAAGGCAGTCCGAGCGGATAGAAAATCTCTAAGCCGTAGCTGTGTGTTTTTCGGCACGTACGTTTTTGGAATTTTTCCGCTAACTGAACAGCGTTGTAAACAATATTTTATTTCTCCTCTATAAAACCTTAACTTTGAATACTTTAAATTTATTGCATACACTTCGTACATTATCACCTACAATTTAATGTACGTCAACACAGTAATACAAGAATCTGAATTTCAGTAAAAAAAGGTGGTTGACCTTCAGATGTAACCAAAGGGATCATTCGCCAGTTGAAAGTCAACTGATGATTATAAATTGAATTTAAGTGACGCGCTTTGCTGAATGTCAACTGCTTTATGTATTTAAAATATACTTTATAGGTTAATTTAAGACTAAAATATTGTTAACTTTCCGTCAACGCGGGCGTGTGAAATGAAACTCAAGGTTAATTTAAGTCAGCTGATTGTTGAAATTCATAAAATTCATGCGCTATTGTTCAGTTATTAAGAACATGAAATTAATATAAAATAAAAAAATTGAATAATTTTAGGAAATAAATATTTTTGGTTAAATGTGAGCATTGAATAAATTATTAATTTATGCCTAATAAATTAAATTGTTTTAGGCGCCAAGTCAATGAGATTAGTACAAGGAAAAAAGAATTTAATTTATTTATAATTATACACATGATGAATTATTTATTATATACGCTCACATGTATTAAAAATTATTTGGTGATATTTGATGAAGAAAGTATTCATTGATAGTTTTATTCTAAGTAGCTTATTCTTTATTACTATATAAAACAGATTATATATTTCGAAACATTACATACTTATTATAATTTCTTTAAAAGAAATACTTTTATAATTACTTGAAAGATATAATCACAGGCGTGCCGCAATTTACAAAAGTCCACAAACTTATTTCAATCATTAAAAAGTTTTAATTATAAAAAATAAAAACTTTTTTAATCGGCAAACATACATCATAGATAAGTAAATTATCTGAATGGAACCACCAAATATCTTTGTGTGTATTGAAACGATATTTTTTAAACGAAATTTTTACGTCGTACGTGCCATTTACATAATGGTACTTGTGAAAGTAAATGCAACTTTAGCTTAAGAAGCGTATGCGACATTAAAACCCCAACAGAATGCATGCAAATATAGTAATCCTTCGACAAGGTTATCTGAGAAGACTGTTTTGCCGTCGATGTACGTGGAAACTTTTAGATTTGGTAGATCTTTTGATCCAATTGCAATAATTCGCGGTGGTTCATCACTTTCTGGCACTGTATCAGACAGAACATTTCCTTCCTAAAAATTAAAAAAAAGATTTATAAACTAGAATAATAATATAATTAGAATACGAGGGAAGACTATAACATCAAATTAGTTTGAACTACTACCCAAAATATTATTGAATCCTCAAATTGTTTCAAAAATCCTTTTAAAATCTTCAAAGTCTTATGACATGTTTCAAATCGCATGCAATAGTTACAATTTCGGGTTTGAAATCTATCAATCTGGTGTACGCTCAGATGTCAAGAGCTGAAACCCTTCTCAGAAGATTTAAAACACAGCAGCTATATTGATTTTAATTTAAAATAGTTATTTTCAAAACTTCTAACAAGGGGCTGAAAGAAATGTTGTTTATAATTACTTAAAATATTTCTATAATATGTACCGTACGTTTTCCTGCTTGGATTTAGATTTAAAATGTGCAGACAACGCGAGAAGAACTAGTACAGTTTGCTGATTGTAAGTTCTATCATTATACGGTTTTAAATCCGGTAGAAAATAGCTGAGTAATACTGGTAAAGCTGCGATCCTTCGAACTCTGAGCTCCGACACTTTACGCCTAACAATGCCTCGAATTCTGCATATAGCTGTAATAAATGCGATTCATGAATTTTTGCTCGAAGAGAATAAAACATTTAAAACAATAATCATAAACAAGAAATGCCAGAATTTTTTCCAATTTTTCAAGAGAATAATTACATCATACTTGAGAAGTCAGCGAAAAAAACGTGATAAGTCCATTTTTTGAAATAATTTCTTACTTATTTGTGGAACTCTTAGACGATTTAAGAACTCATTCTGCCCTGGAGATTATAATTTTGAAAAAGATTAATTATATGTACCAACTGCTTTAGTTTTTAAACTGGATAAACTTTCAGATGCTCAGTGGCATTACATGCTTTTTTGGCCAGGAAACTGGAAAACAATTCTCATATTCCGTTTCCCGAAACAAGTGTTACAATGAATATTTAATCATTTAAATGATTAATGTTATATAATTATTCGTAAGTATCTTCTAAACAATTTGAAACATAACTTTTCAGAACGTGAATTATTAATCAAATTACTTGGAGATCAACTGGAGCGTAGAAGTTTTTGGAGCTGAAGCAAGCGTAGAAACAGAAGCCTTAGTTCGAAGTTGTGATGATTCAGAGGACACTTCTGAGTTTGGAGCCGGGACAAGCGTAGAAGTAGATGCCTCAGAATTAGTTGTCAGCTATGCTCATTCAGAATTGTCTTTCGATAGACTATATTCAATCTTTGTGCCATCTGAATGTGTTATTGCAATTTATTTCTGTAGTTTTCTCAACGGAAATACTTTCTATTACTATAACTGAGACCGCAGGATCTTCGCCAGTTTCAGTTTCTATATCTGCTTATTGTGGCTCGTTAGTTAAATCGTTGGAAACATTTCTTTTAGAGATTTTTGATGGCGGCTCTCTACAAATGGTACAAAACAATCCGATTTCAGGGGACCATTTGAAGTAAGGGTATTTACAGGGACACTCAAATAAATTCCGTTTATCCACCTTGCTTTCTTAATATTACTTTCGAGTAAATAAAAGCTAAAAATAAAAATAAAATTAACAACTTCAATTCTCAAATAAAAAACAACTAGAAAGGTGACAGAATTGCAAAAAAATACTGTTTTGTTCTAATGCAGAAGTTACAAATGAGATAAAAAAACGACACGAAAAATTGTGAGACAATGTATCCTAAGATCAGAATTAAAAGTGTATACTTTATTCAGCAGAACTAATATTGTAGAACGACTTTCTTTTATTATTTTTTCTTTAAATTTCGTGCAGCAGGAATTTAAAGATTTTTAAAATGCATATAATTCTGAACAATTATGGACAACAAACCTACTTATAAGTTTCTAGTGAATGTCTCCACCACTTCGTTTAAGAAAAATATAATATTTTCCATCCAATAAGTGTGCATGATATACAGCATGAACAAACAGTTCATCTATGGAGTACATTTTGTACTGGTCCAAAATGGAAATTTTATAAGCCTTGTAGTGCAAAGTATGCTCCTCAGTTTTCATGGACTTGTAAACTAGTACGTGCTTATCTTGAAAAAATAGAATTTTCACAACCAAGGCGAACTGTGGTAGAGTTTTTACATAATCCACCAGGATGAAATACTTTTCCGTTTTGCACTTAATTCCATGAATTGGTACCCACGAAACTGTTGTGACTGCGCCCAATTCTTGAGGAAGAATATTTTTGAAACCTAAATCATTGCAAACTACTCTTTTGACGACTCCTTGCTCCTCGGGTTTAGCTACCCAACCTCCCATGATGAATGTTTGATATAATTGATGTTGTTTTGGCATGGTAAGGGAATGATTCTTAAAACACTTGAAATTCCTCATTAGATCTTTGAACTATTGGTGTTTCGGCTGCATCCGCAGAGTATCAAATGTATATAAAGGACCATACATTAATATAAATGAAGGATAGTGAATTAAGAAATGCTGCTTTGGTGTGAGAGTTTTGATGTAGATTTTTTAAAAAGATGAAAGATAATTGCTTATAACACAATCTAAGTAGCCGACCATCCCGAGAGATATTTCATAAGCACATAGGAGATATACTATCTTGACAAGCAGCATGTAATTTGTCCAATATTTATCATCACTATCTATGTATGGTCCTAAAATGGAAGGAGTCAAAATAATTTCCACCAACCACAGTTGTGCCCCACTCTGATGCAAGTTCGCACCTTCCTTGAGGTGCTGTGGTAAAATAAGAGAAGGCTTCGTTTCAGTGTAACCATAGTCAAATAAAACCATTTTATCGTTAAACCTCTCGAGTGTCATAACTTTATAATTACCTTGCAGATAATGTTCCTAAAACTAGTTGCAAAGTTCGAAGTAGACTACCTTCAATTATGTCATGGAAAATATCCGACGGAATGTAACCAATTATGTGGTAATACTTTAAAGCATTTAATAAACATCCTCAATTCATTCGTTCTTAAAAGAGAGGAGTCTTCTCTTATCATGATGTGAAGCTGGTCTTTATCGGCCATACGATATCTGCAATAACGATTAGCTGAGAAACTCTCCTTTAAACCGCCGATTTTGAGGACTGCCAGGTGACAAAAGACTTTGAATCACTTCAATTATTCAGACGTACATAAACTCGTAAGCACGCAGTTCAGAATCCCTATTCTCACCAAAGTTTGCTTGCCCAACTCTGGCAACTCGAGTACTAATTTCTTTCCGTTTTGGCTGTACGATGGATAAATGACTTTTAAAGTACGAATCCTGTGGGTGCTTTATTTTTCATCCGCAAAATACTCTAGATGAATTTTCTATAACTTCTGGAACATTAATAAGCCCTGGTAAATCGATTCCTTTTTCTTTTAATTTTTCTTCAGTATCATCAGAATATTCCTCCGCACAAGAGAGAACCAAAGTTTTACTATTCTCTATTACAGCTTTTATTAACGGTTCTGGAACAGCTTTTGCATGAAGAAATAGTATAAATTGTGCTGTAGCTGCTTTCTCCATATTTGCCTCTGGGTGAGATTATTTTTCAGCCTTCCCACTGACGGAGGTATCTTTATCAGTTCTTATAAATTCCTCATTAGAGTCTCCAGGCAATGTCTGAGACTCTTGTACTTCTGCTAAATTTTCATCCGTACCAAATGTCTCATCAATCTCCATATTAACCCCTGCATCACTTTCAGCAAAAACATCTTCAAAATCGACGTCAACTTCCTCGTCGGTTTTAGAATCATCTTGATCTTTATGGTTCGTTGAAAGATGTGTAGACATTACAAGTCAAATGCCTTTGCGATGTAGGGAGACAGAAGATCATTTATTGAAGTAAAGTGCAATAAACCCATTTTTGAAAAAATGCTGGTTATCTATTTCTATACTTCCACGCTTCATTTATTCACTGCATCATATATGAAAAAAATTCTGGGTTCTACAGAAAATAACAAATTTTGGAAATAAAAAATGAGAATATCCACAAAATTAGCGCACGAGCACCCTACAAAATGCAATTAAATTGGAGTCGATTGATGCATACGAATTGGTATTTTCGTGAATATAAATTTTCTTTTAAATATTTCTATAGAGATCAGACACGTTTCCCTAATTCTAAGAGATTTGCATGGTACAATTGTCTATACTTTCTAATAACATATGCTGTTTTCTTAATTCATCATATTTTTCGTCTAAACAAAACAATGGTTTGAAAATATCGGATGGTTTCCTTCTGAGAACATTACACTATAGAGCGAATCCATTTCAAATCAAGCAGGTTCTACACTTGAAGTCGCAGAATCTCTCGCGGACGAAATGTTATTTTTTAGAGGAAATTAGACCCCACATTTTTTCTTAATATCTCTATAACTTTTGACCGAATTGAGATATTTATCTTTTTTTATTTTGAAAATTTATTTCTTTATTTATTTTAAAATTCAAAAAAAATATAAAGAATGTTAAAGATTAACAAAATGGCGTCAGATTTTTTGAGAATATTAAAATTCGATTTTCTCAAAAAAAATCTCACTTATATTTTTTATAAATTTGTTTGTTGAATATATACTTTCATAAGGAAGACGTCTTGTTAGATTTATGCGGGATACGAAAAAATTTTAAGATAAGAGTTTGCACGATTATAATTTAATTATAATCTAGTTCTGATAAATATCAGCGTAAAGCTGATAAGATGCCTTTCTTCTATTAGCAGAAACTTGTTTTAAATATTCGGAAGAATAAAAAACGTGGGGTTTTCCAAAAAATAATTTTTTCGTGTTTTAAAAATTTAAAGAAAAAAATCGAAAATTTGTTCTGGGAAACCACTTCTTTTTATTCTTCCCAATTTTTTTGAAAAGTTTCTGGTAATAGAAAAAGGCATCCTAATAGCTTTATGTGGGCTAAGCCATGACGCAAAAGTACAAGGGATATTTTTCATACTACTTTTTTAGACGTGCAAACTTCTTCTCAAATATTTTTCGTGTCTGTTGTTGTTTGAAAGAAAAATTAGAAAATTCGATTATAGGGAAAAAATGCTGCTGGCCACAAAAGTTATTTAGCCCACATAAAACTGACAAGATGTCTTCCTTATGAAAGTATATATTCAACAAAGGAATTGGAAACAAATATAAGTTTGGGTTTTTTGAGATAAACGACTTCTAATATTTTCAGAAAAACTGCAGCCATTTTGTTAATTTTGAACATTTTTTGGTGGATTGCAAAAAAAGAAAATAAAGGCTATCAAAATAAAAAATTAAAATCTCAATTAGTTAAAAAATGATAGAGATTTAAAGAAAAAATTGAGTGTTTACTGAAAATCAAAGCGCAAAATTTAAATACGCATAACTTCGTTATAAAATAACATATTTCGACACCGAGAGACTATTTTTATAGATAAAAAATGGAAAATTCTACACACAAAAAACAGAAGAGCTCTAATTTTTGAAATTCAAATACGCTTCAGTTAATTTAAGTATCAGAAATGTTATTTTCCTTAAGAACCACAAAATGTAAAAAAAAACAAAGCGTTATGTTCACAGAATGTAAATATAAACTTTGAATTATACAAAACAAGAAATTGTCACTTCTTTTTTAATAATGCAAAATATAATTCCAAATTATACTTTAATATTAAACATGGTTATAAACTTTTTATGGTAGTAAATATGCAATTTGAATGATAAATAAAGATAAATATTTTCACAAATTATGAAACTCCGAAACTTATAAGTATTTTTAGAACGTTTTCATTTCACAATACTTTCAAGCATTAATCAATAAATAAATATAAACGGCTTTCTACTATAAATTTGTCAAAAACCACGACATATCTATAATGCAACATATTGTACCACTGTAATAAACATTATCCCTGTTTGTGAAGATGTCAATACTGAAATTCTTTAAACAAAAAATGAAAAAATTGTTCATGCAAGCCAAAGATCACAAAACGTAAATGTTTATAGATTCGGAATGCAACCTGCTTATTGTATACTTGTTATTACAGCATTATATAAATTAGTATTATTTTTAAATAATAAGGCACTCTAAAAGATTAGAATAATCATTTCTGCTAATCTATAGTTATTAGGTTAGGAACATAATTTACTAAATTCAATTCAAATAAATTCACGATATTCATTACTTTAACTTATGTGTATATGACCACTTACCTTCTTAATAATTTCTTCCTTTAACTGTTAATACTTTATATGCACTAAGCTTATATGCATTTATATATATATCCACTACTATCAGAGAGAAACTGAGAGTGAGTCGATTATTAGGCACCACCGCTACTGAACGTTCTCGACTCTGCCGGCCATTTCGGGAACCGATATCAAACTTTGTACTAACTTACGCG
>JAWWLR010000034.1:9528614-9540199 GCA_035041075.1 Acraspis erinacei | reverse complement strand
TAGTCATAACGTCCGTCCCACCAAACTTCAGTTAACTAGGAAGGGTTGGGAGGGGGGAGGGAGCCGAGAGAGTCGTCTTGGGTTGATATTTTTATACTGAGAAGGTCACCAGCCTTCAGCAGCGTTGTAAATAATAACTTGTTTACAATTAATAACCTTTACCAAGGTTATGGTGATTCGCAACCTACCTTAAGCAATTATCATCCGGTATGACGAGGCAGTACTGAGCAGTGCATTTGTTAAGCGACTGTTCAGTATAGGGTGGTCCAACATTTTTTTTAATTTTTATAAATACCGGCCGGAGATTTGTTCGAATCCACAAAAAATTAAATTAAAAGAAAAAAAATTAAAAGAAAATTTAAAGCATATTTCATATATGCGTCGTATCTCAGAAAAATATTTTCACAAAAAAATGAGATTATTTAAAAACTATTTATGCATCTAAGAGAAGACTGTTATAAACAATATTAAATTATTCAAACATATTTTTTAACTTTCATTCATTATTACCTCACAAGGTGTAAAAGGACAGAAAGGTAAAATTAATCGAAGAACCACAACTATCAGGCAGTGATAAAGATGAATATAGTCAGGAACAACAAGAATTTATTAGGGCAAATATTTTTGCTAAACGTTATTAATTTTAAAGTCAATTCTAATGAAAAAGAGCCAAATAGTAAAAAAATCAGGAAAAACCCCAAGATTCTACCATTAAGGAAAGATAATATTATTAACAATAAAGAAATTGTTTAAACAATTACTCCTGTTAACACTGATGAACTAAAATCTCCCTCTAAGTGAAAATTGGACAACAAATCAAAAATTTTTGAAAAAACCGTGACTTTCTCACTCTATTCTATCAGAAAATTGCTCAAAACAATATTAAATTGTTCAAATAATAATGCTAAGGTCGTTTTGCAATCAGGAAGCTCAATTTATCACACTTAAACACAAGAGAATTTTAGGTTTTAAAATTTACCTTTAAATTGTTGTATTGAATGAGCGAGGAAACTTTGATTAGCTTTTTACGATGTTTTTGGTCTCATTAATGCATTTGTGTATGAACCGATGGTGAATATTGCAATATTTACCTTTGTGATAATTTAAATAGTTTCAAAACTATAAATAAATAGATTAGACAATGTTCGGATAAAGATTTAAATTGTAAACTTTTTATAGAGAATAATCCGTCTGAAGGAATTTTAAATCCGGTCTTTTAAACAAGTAGAGTCAGTGTTTCTTTAATTAAAGAAAATAAATAAATAATTTTGGTTACAATTCGTTTTGTGTTGTTTGTGATTCTACGTTCTCTAATCGCATTTCGTAGAATCAATATGTACAAAAATATCAGATTTTTCAAAAAATAAATCGTTTTAACATTGAAATTTATGTGCAGAATTCCTGAAAATAAAACGAAGAATTTATACACCAAATTTGGAAAACCACCATAAAATGTCCCTATTCAAATTTAAAAACCACAAATAAACAAAAACACTTTTTTCTCAAAAAAGAAAAGAAAAAATTTTCCTCCTTGGACTAAAATAAAAAAAAGGAATGAAAAATGAGAAGGCAACCAACCAAATTCCCTATCTTCTCTATTTTATTTCTTTCGCCTTTTTTATTTTTATTATTATCATCAAATCACAACAAAAAACTTTTGTAAAAAATATCCATAAAAGTTTTTGCTTGAGTTTTTTTTATTTTATTTTATTTTTTATTTCTGTTTTTGTTTGCCTTAATAAGGGTGCTTTATCAGTGCTGACATGTTGGTGTTTATTTTTTACAACTGTTTTTTTGTTGTAACTTGATATTTTGCTTTCCTCTTTTTTATTTTTGTCAAAGGAGAAACATTATTTCTTTTATTTTTTAGGATTTTAATTATCAATAATTCTCAATTGTACCTAGCTTAAGAACTTTTAATTGAGAATCTTCCAAATTAACGATTTTTTGATTTCACAAATTTAAAGTAAAAAATGTATCAAGTTTTAAGTTGTGCGAATATGAATTTTGTAATTTTGGTCATCAACGTTTCAAATTTCCTCAACATGGAAGATTAAGAATAAAAATCTCATGACTCTTGACCAAATTTAGGAATTTTTATGTATACCTCTATGAAATTACAAAAAATTCAATTTTAAACTCTAAAAATAAATATTTTTAGATTTCTAATTCAAGAATTAAATCGGTCATTAGAAGGACTTGAAAATCATAAGAGGACTTTTAAAATCGCTTATTCTAGTGCCAATAAATAGTTTTTATTTTTAAATAAGTACTTAAAACATTTTTGGAAAAAAATATGTTCATATCGAAAGTGACCTTCATATAGATAATCGTCCATTATAGCCCATTAATTATGACTGTGAGAGCTCTGAATATGACACTAATGAAATAGGATGAATTTTGATAGAGGTTTGAAATTTATAATTAATTTAACAGTTTACCTTACAATTAAACAATTTATAAAGGCTTTTTTGAAATTAAAACGAGTAAAATTAATATCCGAACTCTTTTTAAAATTGTGCGTAATTTAATTATTATGCTTAGTTAAATTGAAATATTTACTACGCCAGATAAGGACAACCACCATAAAATGTTCCTATTGCAATCTGCAAAGAATACAAAAAAAATCTTTCTCCTAAGAAAGAGAAGAAAAAGATTCTTTTTCTGCTTGGACATTATTTAAATTTGTGATACATTGGTTTTATTTTACAGCATTTTTCGTTTTAATCTACACGCTTTTTTGCGTACAATAAAAAAAAATATTTATTATTAAGCGTATGCGATTTATTGTTAAATTCACTCTTAAAAAGATCATTCTTGAAATTATGTTCGTATTTCTTAATCATGCTTAATATATTTTTTAAGATAACGAAATCGGAACCAGAGGCGTACGATTTCATCGTTGTAGGAGCTGGATCTGCTGGATGTGTCGTGGCAAACAGACTCACAGAGATAAACGAGTGGAATGTAAATATGCTCAACATTATACCTTTTCGATAAATTATCCTTTCAAATTTTTATTTATTCTTCAAAACTACTTGAACATAAATTTTGAGCGTATTTTGTCAAAGCTTATTCAGCTTTTAAGGAGCCATTATCAGCATGATTCCATTTACATCGAAGATAAATTAAATTAAAATGCAGCAGGTTAAACTTTAGACAAATTGTAAGAATAAAACAGGAAGGCACACGTTTCTTCTTTTTTTGTCTCACGATTTAAATAAAAAAATAAAACTATATTTTGTCAGTAAAACCGAAAGTAATAATTTAATGACGTTTCGTTTCCAATTTTTTTAAAGTCCCAAAAATGTACAAACTAAAAATAGTCGAAATCATCATTCTTTGGTTGTTGATATTTATCCATCTTTCAAAAAAACATTTATATCAGAAATTTTACTCTTAAAAGTTTTAGGTAAATTTTCTGAAGAAGGCTAAGAAATAATATTACATTAAACTTTAACTTTTGTATTTACTACCTTTCAGTTTTATTAATTTAAGTTTTATTGAATTTTATTGATTTATGTTAAGATGTTCAAGATAATGAGGCATTTTTGAACATGCATTTGGAATTTAAAAATAATTTTAAATTATACGAATTCAAATTCGATCGAATGGAGAAGTACTTTCATAATAATTAACACCTATTAGAGATTCAACAACTATGTTCAAGTTTTCCCTAAGGCTAAAAATGATCTGAATAGCATTTTATTAATAAAAAAAGTTTTTTTTTAAGATTAAGTATTGTCTAGAAATAAATAAAACACCATTTTGATATAACACATTGCTTTTTCAATATGTATTTTCTCTTTTCTTACAAATATTGAATTTATTTAATTTTATATACTAATGGAAATTCACCAATTTTCAAATGTTTTCAAACCCATGATAATATAAAATAATAATAAAATAAAATAAAGATGTAAAACAACTATTTATGGGATACAAGTTTTTAAACACTTAAATTCGAGCTGAAATTAAATTCGAAATATTGAAACAAGAAAATAAGTATAATCATTGTGTTTTATAATTTATATAAAGATAAAATTTATAAAATTCTTAATAAAATTAAACAAGATTTGTTAATATCTAAGAAGTGCCCAAAAATATTCTAGAAGATTTTAAAGATTTTTTGTTACTTTATAGGATTTTACCGAAAATTCAAGTCTTTTAAACAGACGTTTAGGATTTTTAATCAATGTAAAACATTGATTTATAATCTTCTACTTTTTCTCATGAATTTCAATAAAATTTTTCAATTGTTTTGAAACCTTTCGAAATTCTTGTAAAGCTTTCAAAATTTTTGTTCTCTTTGAAAATTAAAATTCAAAAATATTATTTCTCATTTTTGTATTCTTTTTTTTTATTTTCTTCTAAACTTCCTTTTTCAAAATAAAAAATCGTTTCAAATTTGCAAACGAATCTTAAAGATTGAAAAAAAGTTTAGAAGAAAATTCAAAAAGGTTATTAAAAATTTAAAGCGATTCCCTAAAATTTCGGAAAAGAGTGTAGAAGATTTAAAAACATTAGAAAAATTGAAGAGATCCATAAAGAATATAATTTTTTTTAATATTAGTTTTAAATCTTTTTAGACCTTCCAGACCTTTTAATCTTAAAGAATTATTCAGATATTTCCTGAATGTTGTTTAAATTCTATAATTAATCACAAAACAATCGCTTAAAATTTCTCCATAAATCTTAGTATCATTTTTTTATTATCTTGAAACCCTGAAAAATTCAGTTTACCCACACATTTTTTTAATTTTAAATATTGAAAATTTAAAATTAATCTTTCAAAATAAAAACTAAGCAATTGAAGATTTTTCCAGAAATCTTGAAAAAAGTAATGTTCTCAAATCTTTCGTAATTATGAAAAAGTTTCTAATTGTTTTGCCAATTCTTCAAAATAAGTTTTTTCCCGTAATTCAATTTTTCTTATCCCTTTAAAAATGCCAGAAAGTTTACAAATTATAATGTTTATGTTGCAGAAAATTCATATATTAAAAATGTTACGTAATCGGTTCGAAGTACCTCCCCCTTTACACATAACAGTCCATAATTACACAAGAACCCTTCTTCCCCTTCACTTTTTTATGTGAACGCTCTTATAGGAAGCCATTTGAAATTTCTTAAAATCACCACAAATTTTTGTAAGTCCTTGAAAGATTTAGAAATATTTTCAAATTTCTGAAAAACACATACAATCTTTTTAAATTAGATGAAATATTTGAAACCCCCTTAAAAAACATAGAATTCTTTCGAAATTGGTTGAAATAATTGGAAATCCAATAATTAAACCAATTTTTAACATGAATTTTGAATTCAGAAAATAATTCAAATCAAATTACTTGTGTTTGATCAGCAAATTGCATTTTAGAATGATCTAATTATGAATAATAAGTAAATAAGTAAACAACATAAATTAGAAATTGAATTAAATTCAAAATAAAACATACATTTTTATGAGTAGCATCTGTCAAGTGTCACTTGTTATGCGACACTTAACACATGACCGCCTACATGAAGATCGGGGATTTTCAAAAGAAAGGAAGTCTGAATATTAATTTGTATTGTCGCCTTTTAAAGAATGTTCAGGGAATAATGCCCACCCAATAACTTTCAACTTTAATGCTCCCAACTCCCTTTCATTGTGCGCGGAAAATGACCCAAAAAATGCGAAATATCAGGTTTATGTAAAATTCATTACGAAGATGATTTTATTGGATTTTTTGTAAATAATTGTTTATATTCGATGAGTAACAATTTTTCAAGTATTTTTTAAGTAATTTTCAAATTTTCAACAATTAATTATTGTATTTTATCACTAAAACATTTGATGAATTTCAAGAATAATATTTCTAACTTAACATATTTCATAGGTAATAAATGTTAAGAGAGATATTGTTTGTGAAAGACAGTTTACAATTATTTAAACAATTATTATCATTTGCTGCTTTTCATAGTAAAGGCGGAGAAAATTCTTATTTAAAAAACATGATTATTATTTTAGAAATTAAGGTGTAAGTTGTATTAACAAAATACTGAATAATAACCGATATAGAGTAAGAGATTAAAAGAAAAACAAGAAATTTCTCATGATTTAAATAATTGCAAAACTGTCTTTGATAATAAATATCACTCGTAATATTTATTAGTTTTATCATAATTTCCATATAATAGTATCTATTGATGATTTACAAGGGGAAAACATTATTCAAACGAATGAAAATTATTTAAATAATTGCCAAATATTGCTAAAAGATACTGCACTCTGCATTCGTTAATTCTTTACTGATGAAAATTTTTTCAACAATTACCCAATATGTTACGTTAGAAATATTATTCTTCAAATTTATGAACTGTTTTCTTTATCCCGAAAAAAATAGCTTTTCACGATTTAAAGACAACAAATATGCCCGCCCCGCGGGCACATTCTTGTCGCGCGCTGCGCGCGCAGCTCGCCAGTTTGAGCGCGCCTATGGCGCGCGGGTGTTGATTCTCACGCTGCTCACTCGATAATGCATTTATCTCGCGCTACGCGCTCGGTCTTTGTATATTCCCCACACTTGTGCCCAGACTTTTTAGAACTAAAGGTCAAAGCATCGACAGCAGTAATTTGGTGATTGTAAATTATCTTTAGTTAAAGCTCCTTCGGCTTTATCGAACACATTCTCATCACGTATCTCGTGCTTCGCACTCAAATCTGTCCCTCAAATTATATGTCAGTTCCATAATTTTATATTTTACAATACATAACATGAATTGGTATTAAAACAGACCTAGTTTAATTCTCTCCTTTAAAGGAACACTCATTCTTTAAAAAAAAACTTTTTTTACTGAAAAAATGTAATTTTTGGATTTTCCATTATTTTTTATGCAGTCAAAATTTGAATTTTCTTTTTTCTCGAGAAAAGTCAAAAAGTTGTTTTTATAATCTTGTAAGGCATTCAAAAATCAACGTTTTTATTATCTTGCATTTTTTCATATCGTGCGTTATTTGGTTTAAAATGTTCCTTTTCGTTTTTTTTTTTAATTTTGTAAATGCTATTACTCTGATAAATACTATGAATACCCGTACAATGAATTTTTGATTTTTGAAAAATGTGGTCTCCAAAATTATCAAAATATGCTCACTTTTTGAATTTGTATCCAAAATGGTTGGCTAATGAACTTGACCTTTAGTTTAGGACACTGAAAGAGTGTACGAAAGGGCAATTTAATAGATTAAGTTTTTCAAAAGTTATCGTGGAAACAGATAGACAGACATACAGACACATTCGTTAAAACCTGTTTTTCGGATTCAGGGTGTCTCTAAACATGGACATTTGACAAAAACTGTTGGGGGTCAAATCTTACACAAATCGAGAAATTTAAATTAGATATAAAATACTTTAAAACTTGTCACTTATCGAATAAATACAACACGTATTATATTATTTCTCATTTTTGGAGCACTTGCCGGACACAATACCAAGGGATTCTAGGGCTTAAGATTAAAATTAAGTTGGTGTAATTTATTCCTTAAACATTCTTTAAGAGGTGTCTAAGCCTTAATATACCAAAATTTAATGAAAAGTAATTCCTTCTCCATTTTTTTCGAAAACCAGCCTATTTTCATGTAAACCCCCGTGTTAAATTCAAAAACCCGGGGCACGGGCTAAGAATTACAAAAGAAGAACAAAAATACGGATTACCCTAGATTAGCTTAATTAAATAACGTCGAGAACGTTTAAAAAGATAGTAAAAAATGTTTTAATATCTTCAATCTCAGTTGAGAATTTTTGTCATTTTGCATGCATTTAAAGATTTTCTTTATTACTGAAAATATTACACGATTTTCTCCAACTTTTTTTCATCCCTTTGTAATTATACAAGGAAGTCGATTCGGCTAATTAAAATCTAATTCAGCCATTTTTGCATGATTTATGTTTTTTTAACAGGTCTTCATGCTGGACCCTTTTTCAGCAGGTTGACAGCGGCATAGACACCAAAATATATGTAGGTCCATAAGAGCCTGCAAGTGGACAGAACTTCTTTGTCTCTTAGTACATATTATTTTCTCCGACCAGGGTTAAACTTTTTAATTTCGAAATATTAACATTGTTTTCTAATTCAAATTATTTTCAGGATAACATAGAAAGAACAATCATGAGGATAATATCGTGCTACATTCGACGATTTATCATCGCCGCATTTGTCGCTGCATTCGTTTATTGTATTGTGCAAGTTTTAAGATCTGAATTCAAATTCAATAATACTGATCCATCTCAGTTGGAGAAACTGTGAGTAACATTTAATTGTAAACATCACTTTTTTCATGTTGAAATGGGATTTAACTGTAACTCGGTGTATTTAGTCATCTGTTAGTGAATAAAAATCCAAGAAAATATTTTCTTAAAAATTAAGAAGAAATGGCGAAGATGTAGGACTTCGAAATTTGATATACTTTTTTTTGTTGTTGGAAAATTCCATATCTTTGGTGATAATCAACAAATTAGCCTTCTAATGATCAGAATTTTTTGGCATAACATGTAATTCTAGTTGCAAGAAATTCTGGGGCAAAAATGGACTTTGTTTAAACCCAAATCGAAACCGAAAATCGCGTTTTTGAATATGCGTAATTTTTAATTTTTTAAAGTCTAAATGTGTGTTAAAAGTTCTTTAAGTACCATAGTGGGACATTCAGTGGTTCGCAAGAAAAAATTTCGCATCCACCGTCCGGGCCGATGAAATGTCTTCGACCGTTGCGTTCCACAATAGGATATAATCCCGGAAAAACTGTCAGAAGACGAAAAATATTCCGACTTGTATAAAATTCATGACGCAATGATTTTTGAAACCAAACTTTCCAAATATAGCATGAAAAGTGTGAGTGTGTATGTGTGCGGCACAATCGTGTGATTAAATGTCGAATCCCGAACAGTAACAGATCCAAAAGAAAATTAGAATTTTATCCACCTTCCCTATGAAAAGGCGCAAGTGAATGATCATTAATTGTTGAAAAAATTACAAGCTGTCTTCAACAAAAATGTCACTCTTAGCATTCATTAGTTGCATTAAAAATTCCAGAAATAGTAACTTTAAGATTTTCTGGGGCAAAACTGTTTAAATAAATAAAAATTGTTTAAATATCTGCAAGCTGTCTCTGAGAAAAAATACCTATTTTTTTAGCGTACGTCCCTAGGGCTAAACAGCCTTCTAAGGAACAGGAGATACATAAAATATTACTAAAAATAGAGTCGCTAGTCGAAGAATATTTTTAAAGTTATAATTATATAGCAAAACAGATTTTTACAAATTATTAGAAGATAGTAATAAGTGCGAGAGCGAAGGTGCTAGCTTAATTGTTTGAGAATAAATAGGATTGATGTTACATTAGGATAGCAGAGTTACAATGAAATATTAAATATCTGGTCGCAAACCTATTAACCGAGGAATGTTGTTGTTTTATATAAAATATGAGTTTAGGTGTTACATGTGTTGGAGGTATCGAGGCGCTGAATTAGATATGAGAGGTACCAATGAGTGATTTGTAGAGTGGGATTGTCCATATTAATCAGATGCATAAAAAAAACCTTTTTTGAAGTGTACATAGGAAAGCGCTGCCCACTCGATACCGACAGTTTGTTCCACATTTGAGCGCCCCTAGCTATGATTACCTTTTTTCTTTCTCGGAGTTTGGAAAGAGCAGACAGATTTTTGTCAAAAAATCAAAATAAATTGAAAAGATATTGCGTGGTGTCGGTGTGAAAAATATTGTATGAAAAAGTACCCATGGAATACTTCTCTTTTAGCTACAAATAAAAAAATATAGGCTTCAAGTATTCACCCAAAATTAAAGTTTGAGAGGATCAATCTCTTAACTAGACGCATACGAGTGGAAACAGGCAAGGACTTTTTGTTTCTTCCAAGTTGGTGCAGAATTCTGAATGTTTTCTGGAGATGTCGATTACCTACTCTTTCCAGGATAGGGTTCTTTTCAATATATATACTAGATCTCTTGCTAACTTAACAAAATCTATAATGCGCCCGCTGATTAGTAGTGACGAGAGATTCATTATCGTTTCAAAAGCTGGGAAAGGGAATTTCCCAGGCACGATTGCCTTCGTTTAAGAAGGATTGAATCAAAGCCGACTGGCACTGGAGCAATACACCACCTTAGCAATATCTTGATGTACCAAAGCAAGGAGATTTGTTAAGGAAGGAACAGCACCCGAAAGATAAAGTTTGAAGGCATCAGCATACTTGTGGTACTTACAATGTTTCAACTCGTTACCCAGATCCGAGATGTACAAGTTAGAAAGGAGAGGAACAAGTATGGACCCCTGAGGAACTCCACACCCTACCTACATCCAGTCAGACTACTCGCCTCTACTATTTTGAACTCGTTGAAACTGACTATTCAAGTACGATGATGTGGGGGGGGGGGGGGTGAGCCCAAAGGGGCTATTAAAACCTCTAAGACTTTCATGCACATAGAGACAGACCCCACACCCTTTCTTTCGTCCCTATCCCGGCGAAAGAGCATATAATTATCGAGGACCATCATACTGACAGGACGATTAGATATGCAATATCACTTTTTATATTCACAGGATAATATTTTTTTACATATATTAATCGTTTAAATAATTGCTACATATCTTTAAGAAATATATTATTTTTGATATTCGTTGATTGTGTCATCAATTCCAGAAAATAATTACTTTTCATGATTAACAGAGGGGAAAATGCTTAAACAAATAATAAGTATTTAAAACATTAAAATTAGTTTAAAAATATTAGACTTAACTTTAACTTTCACAAGTGGATATGCTTTCCTGTCAACTTTATGCAGTATCGATTAGTGATACTCAAATTTTGAAAAAGTGTGAACGTTTTTCGTACACTTTAATTTTTGAAAGGTTGATTGTGAAAGAATCATTTTTTGATTCCATTTCTTCATGTCTTAACTTGATTAAAAAAAGTGAATGCAAATTAACGATGAAATGTTTATTTTAATAATAAACAAGATTTCATGGCAATACAGCTAGTAATTGATTATTTTTTAACTGCTGCGAAATCTCACCAATTTGAACTTCATATGTTTTTTTTTTAACAAAAGACGCAACTAGCAATCAGACCCTTGCTATCCGTCATGGTAGGGGACAGCCATACAAATATTGGGGAGAAAACCTGGTCGTAATTTCCCTTAGAGTAATGACACTTTGAAATTTTCGTTGGTGCGACTTCGCATCAGTGTGCATTCTAAGGGTTAATTTACAAAACGTTAACAACAAGTACTTTTTTTTCAAAAGCAGAGCTTTTTCGATGTACCTGGTAATTAATACTCATGTGTCTTTGGCACGTACCTGCAGCTCCCAGCCCTCATCTTCGCTTTTGCAGTCACTGCAACCTCTCGCCTAAAATTATCTGAGTCTTTTTAAAAGTCTGAATACAGCGTCTCACAGTCGAATCCCATTCTCACACTAAAAGTTCTTGTTATTACTAATCAAGGACTCCAAACTGTACTATTCATTTCCTGACGACCAGAATTGTCAGCTTTTTAAAAATAATCGTATTAATATATGCCTCTCTTGAACCCTACT
>JAWWLR010000034.1:9388066-9399846 GCA_035041075.1 Acraspis erinacei | reverse complement strand
CCATCTAGAGCGAAAAAATTTTGCGTTGCATTTTTGGAACACCTTAATATACACACACAGGTTTATAAATGTCTATGCGATTTAAGAAAAAAGGGCTAAAAAACCACCGCAGGATCACACTGAGAGCGTGCCACTTTTTTGGTTTAAAATAACGTACAGTCCAGAAATATTGACCGATTTCCTTGCATCAGTCACCCTCCTTGCAATTCAATACAAGCGCTCCGAATCAGCTCACTTTGGCTTAGGCGAACGGAATTCCAGGAAGATCTATCCTTCGAGTCCGATTCTGGCAGCAGAACGCCAAACGAGTCACTCTCTGAAGTGATAGGCGTCGACTGACCCTCGTCCGTTCCTGTAATTTAAAAAATTACATAAGACAAAAACGAATTTTTCTATCGAAAGATGGGTGAGTAATGCATTTAATTTTCGAATTTGTAATTTGTAATTTGTAATTTATTTATTAACTCCCTAGCGATAAAGAGCCCTCTAAGGAACAAGTGATACATGTGCTAAGACTATAACTATTTATAGGCTTTCCTCGATGTAAAATAACAGTGACAGTTAGATAATATTGTATACAGGGAAGTTATGTGTAAAATGAAAAAAGAATATTGGTTACTATTGCTGATACTGTTTGAGAAAAATATGGAATTGTCACAATCTACCAATTAGTGATTTCAAGTGTAGGATTGCCTATGTTGAGCAAACAATCAAAAAATAGTTTTCTGAATTTCTCCCCTAACTATGAAGGATCGTTGAAACTTACAGGTTCTATGTATCGAAACTGTGAGGGAAATTCTTCTTTCACGAAGCCTAGACTTAGTGGGTTTATTATTATCTCTGATTACAAATAGATCTGAAAGATACTATGGCGCTTGACTGTGTAAAAGATTGAAAAGTAAGTTGCCCATAAAAATTGTTTTCTCTTGGCCACATTCATAAGTCCAGCCCTTAAGCGATATGGAGGTATGTGTTCATATTTCGGCAAGTCATAGATAAAGCGAATGTATCCATTTAGTGCTAGCTCGAGATTAAATTAAGTTCCTCCATAATATCATCGTATAAAATACTCCCATAATCAAAGTACGGAAGAAATAGGCTCTTTACCAGAAGAATCCTGGTAGCCGTCGGCAAGGATTCCTTGTTTCTTTTGAGCAGTCGCAACACTGAAAATTCTTTTTCGAAATGCCCACTACCTGCTCATTCCAGGAGAGAGTGTGGTTAAGAATATGCCCCAAAACCCTTACAATTTCAACATATTCAATTTGAGGGATCACATTGTACCACTGAAGGAATGTCCTTCTGGACCAATTCCAGCATACTTTTCAGGGAGGAGATTCCGTCCGAACGGTACAGTTTAAAATCATCCGCATACTTATGGTACTTGTAGTGATTAATTCCTGCACCTAATTCCGATGTGTATAGATTAAAAAGAAGCGGTGATAAAAATACAGACCTGTGGGACTCGACTCCTGATATTATCCCATTCAGATCGTTCGCCTTTGCTATTTACTACTTGTATGAATCGATTTGTTAAGTATGATTCAAACCACGTAATTACAGTTTTCGATAAATTAAAAGTTCTATGTTTGCATAAAAGAATTTTGTAATTAACTGAATCAAATGCTTCGGAAAATCAAATAAAACCACTATCGTTATCTCCTTCCTATCAATAGCGATTTTTAAGTCAGTTGTCACCTTTAGAGAAGCCGTTATTGTGCTGTGTTTCGCCCGAAAGCCCAATTGCAAAGGATCAGTCAACTCATTAGTATCTAAATATTTTGTAAGCTGCATATGGTCTATTTTTTCTGAAGGTTTTGTTACTGCACATAAAATTGAGATCGGCCTAAAATCTGCCTGGGAGACGGGATTAGCAATCTTAGGAATTGGACAAATAATCGATTTTTTCAAAACATCTGGAAAAATCGCAACTTGCAGGGAAGAGCAAGTCGAATCATCTCATCAGATCCAAGGGCATTCGCCTTGATTTCTATAAGCTTCTCCAGAAGGACCCCCGGGGTTATGTCTGAGAAAAAGAAAGCATTATGCTTGAAAGTTGAGTTAATAGAATTAATAGAAAATGTTAATAGGTGATCACTGGGTGGTAAAGCTCGAAAGACTTCAAGATGTTCATTGGGAAAAAAATAATTAACAGCCGATTCGTGCTTAGACGGCATAAGAAATATTCTTCTCAAAATGTGCGAAATATTTTAGTTCTTATTTCTATTTTAATAGAATTAAAATTGTATTTATTGAACGAATCTCTCTTTTTTTTAACTAGGTTTCTTAGTTAGCGAAATTCAGCTTGAATACATGGGTTGTTTGTTTTCTTGGCTAGTCGGCGCATATTATTCCGTTCCTTTATAAGATTTTTAATTTCAGTGGTAATTCAAGGTGCAGATTTGTTATATTTATAAGGAATATGTAGAGGCGCAAACCAGTCAAACGCTGAAATTAAATAAGAGCAAAAGAGATTAACTTTGCCATTAATATCCATCATGCGAAGGAGCTTTTCCGAATCGTAGATCATTAGGTGCTCGTGAAACGCTACTTCATTTACCTTAGAAAGATTTCATGTTTAATTTTGAGACTCACACAAGGACTGATCACAAGTGTATTTGTAACCAAGATTAATAAGATCGTGATTCGAGAGAAAAGCTGTGGGGCGTTGAGCGTAGGCATCTAGATTTTCTGTATCATCAACTATCATAATGTCAACCCGAGTAACTGATCCGTCTGTGTGATGAGTGGTGTTAAGCGGAACGAAGTATAAACCTGAAGCTTGCAATATGGATTTTAAGTATTCAGTGTGGTTACTGGCAGCATCTAAGTTAGTGTTACAGTCCCCTGTAATAATAATGTTACTATAATTCGGTACAGAAGCAAGGATTTCGGATTCAAGCTCGGTTCCAGGAGAGATTGAGTCTTTACTATACATGGCAAATTCTTAAAGTCAGAATGATAGACGAAATATAAATCTAGATAAAGGCAAGACTGTTTAGATATTTCAGGACTACAGAATTCACGCAAGAGTGAAACAAGTTAATTAGGATAAAGTTATCAGGAAGAAACCCAATAAAAAACCTTCTCAGTGCAGACTTTACGATTACAGAAGAATTAAAGAAAAAAGCACTGTGAGAGACCCTTACAAAAATGCATTCAAAATGAACAGATATTATTTAGTTTCATGTTCATAAAAAATTTGCTCTGGATCTTAATAAGGAATTTTCCATAAGTAAGTATTCTGGCGAGTCCAGAAAAGTAACTGTCGAGCTGTATGTAGTAAATAAGTATACACGAGTGGTATATTATTGAATTTCCACAAAGCCCGAAGCTTAAGATTCTAAGAGGGTAACATTCAATGTATAGATATTCTTTATATGCTAGATCTATTATTATGCAACTTGAGATATAACTATAAGCAATACTACCTTCAGATCTGCATGCTGTCCGTAAATCGAATTCAATAAACAAACTTAAAATTAAAGAAAAAGCATAACCATAAATAAAAAGAATGATAAATACTACGTGACGAACCATCTGCGATGTTCTCTTCTGCTGGTATCCTGTTAGGTTCATCTTACCGAAAAACATCAATGTCATTGATGTAAGCCAAAAAAATCTCATTGCCTCATCTTCTTCACGAGAGAAAACCCTTCTCCCCCTGTAATCCAGAGGTATTTGATCTCTTTCTCCCGTATTAGTCTAAGGGCTGCGCTATAAATCAGTAGATTCGTTTTAGCGAGAGACTCTGATAAAAAGTGAGAAATAAAAATGGTTAATTTCCATTTCTAAAATTTAAATAATCCTAACTTCAGTTATTTACGACGCGAGACAAGCCACCATCTTTGTCAGCACATGTGTTCACTCACTTATCTTTCAAAAAGTCATTATTTCGGACTAAAAAAGCAGATGCAGAGCACTCCAAGAAAAAAAGACAAGACACCAAAAACAGTTCACCATACCTAAACAACGTTTTAAGTTTGGCACGTAATGCAATTAACCATCGATAAATACGGAGCGACGTAAAGCACGTCAAAGGTCACCGACCAGGGCAGAAACTTCTGCGCAACTTAATTTTTTTATAATATTAAGAATAATAATCTTAGGAAGAAATTTCTTCTTCGTCATATTGTTTTTATCCAAATTTCTTGCAATATAACTTTTAGAAAAACGTAAAATTATGGACAATCGTCCAAAACAGTGTTTTAACTAATAATTTCTTTATAAAATTTTATTTTGTTTGTTATATAATATTGAAATATCTTTAACTCTATGAAACTTGACGATTTCAACCATTTTTATATTATTGAAAGATTCTACTTCTTTCTTAGACGGAGATTGGCAAATCATCAAAACTTCAAGCAAACAGTTTAACTGTAACATTTTTAATCCACTTTATTTTCAATATTAGCACTCATTATTTTATTGTTCCTCAAATTTAATGCTAATTAAAACAATTTACTTATCTCTGAAAAAGCTGTCCTAAATATTCCACTTTGTTTGTTATGGGACGGCATCAAGAACTGGATTGGTTACCGTTTGCACGCTTATTTAGAAAGATTGAATGTGCAAAAAAATTGTGGGCAACAAATAATACTTCTTAATGAATTAAAACAATTATTATTTTTTGTGAAGGATTACGAACATAAAAAAAACAAAATTAATATTTTCAAATAAGCGTGCCGACGGTAAATTATGAAGTTGTTGACGCGGCTCATGCACAGTACGAAAATATCTCAAAAATTGGGAGCACTGCCCTCGAGAGTAAAAAGTAAGAAAAGCCCATATATATCCCAACATCTAAGGGGCATTGGATAAGAAAAATAGGTATATAATTTATTGTGATCTACTTTTAACTAGTAAATCCCTCATCGAATCGGCGCACAAAATCTCGATTCCTCTCCTTGTCAGTGTATTAAGAATAAAACATTAATCCTTTGCTGTTGTTTCTTACAGAATTAAGCTCGCAGGGCAACACACACTGTAATACGTGTGCTCAGGCTTCATCTGGGGAATCGAAATCCAGTCTAGAACTTTCTTTCGCTCACTATAGACAATCACCCGACCGAAAAGGGAAGGGTTAGTTACCTTTTTTCTGTATTGTATTTATTATATTGGCGTTACGTTGCACGGATAATCACGGATGTTCAAAGTATAATAGAGAACCGCTAAACATGCAGATATTGACACGCAACATCCAGTATCTATTTTTTATTATGCTTTAATATGCTTTTATGGTAAACTTGTGGTGCGTTTGTTAAAAAGTGATGTTTACTATTGTTTTGCTTACAAATATTTATAATAATGGTTGAAATGATTTGGATAGAGTAAAATTCATCCATTATCATTTGCTATTACAGGAAAGAATTCAAACGACAGCACACCTCGTAGTGAAGGTTCGATTTCACCCTTCACGATTCCCCCTTCGTCCAGCTCCAAGAACCTGCTTGAAAAACGAAATTCCGGTAATTTACTTTTTCTCTAACAATTTTGCTATGTGTATGCAAAATACAAAAAAATGGATGCGAAATAATAGATTTTTAAAGTATTAGGAAGTACCGCCAAACATACAAATATTGACACACAACATCTACTATGAATCAGAGATATGAGGCTAACATGTATTTTTATGTTAAACTGAAACATCCAAGATATTAAACTGCTACAGGAAGGCACGCCATACCTCAGTTAGCTGCTAAATAAAGTCCATATAATTAGACGTTATGACAAATATTAATAAGAATTATCTAAATTATTTTGATAAACTAAAGTTCATCTACTGCAATTTCTTCTTACAGAATTTACTTCGAGGGGTGGTCCCATGCGATGTCCTGCATGTGGCCAGCCTTGGCCCTATAATGCAGAGTCGTCTTTCAGACACCCAATACGCTCACCCAACCAATCACAGTTGGGTAAGATACTTCTTCTTCAAGTACATCTGTCGTTATCGTCGGGCTAAACAGATAAAAATGAGTGTGCAATATTAGATTTTAAAATTAGATGATATTACCGCCATACAAACAGATATTCACGTAACATGACACGTAACATATACTATCTATTTGAGATATTAGGCTATGTTTTTCTATTGAATTTGAACATCTAAGATATTAAAATCTTACAGGAAAATACGCCAGGCCTCTGACTGATGATTAAAAAAGTTTCATTTCGGGTCATATTTGAACTTGTAGAAGAATGATGTTTGTTATTATTTTGTTCACGAATATTAATAATAATGTTGTGAATTGTTTGGGTAGAGTAAAATTGATCGATTACCATTTCTTCTTACAGGATTAAGTTCTAGGACCGACTCATTTCGTACTGAAAGTTCGCCTTTATCCTACAGACTCCACTCTTTGCCTGCTTCTCCGACCCTGCATCAGGCACGATATTTGGGTAAGTTAATTTTTATTTAAAAATCTCGCTGTCTTTATCCTGCATGGAAGAAACTGGAACTTCAATATTTGATGTTCAAAGGATGAGGTAGTATCCCCAAATATACACATGTTGAAAAATAACATATATTATCGATTTGAGATAGCTGATAGTTGAACATTAAATATGTCAACCTAAAACATCTAGATGTTGAAGGTAAACATAAATTTTTCTCAAGAAAGTAACTTCTATTTCCCAAACAGTTCATTAAAAAAAAAATTATTTGAAAATAAAGGGGCACACACGCAGAAACATTCGGTAATAAAATTTGATATCATATTTATTTGTGGTTCCTGAATAAAATAGGAAAATATGCCAATGTCGGAAGAGCAAAATATAAATAAGTTCGACTTCACTGTTTTATATATTTTTTAGGATCCAAACCCGAAAACGCCTAATGGTCGTCCAAAACACACGCACCTAGGAGTGGGTATTTCTAAATGTCCAAACTATAGGTTTAAGCCCTTTGTTAGTGCACCAAATTAGGCATAGACATTCTTAAATGCAACCAACTAGGTCTGGGTAAAATGAAACGTCCGGAACCCATTTTACTTGTCTTTAGTTGCAAAAACCGCTTTTCGTGAATGAATTAAACTCTTTTTTTGTGACAAAAACATAGCATTTTATTGAGACACAATCTGAACCGCAGAGTCGTCTTCAGAGTCAAGGGTGGCGATAAACTGAGGAGGTGAAAAGCAAAAGCGCACAAGTCACAAAATGGAGAAAATTGAGTTAGAGTTATGTTTTCGAGCTTTCCCATCAATTATATCTTTTGAAATAGTCAAAATCGAGATACAAATTACGTGAACACCACATCCATGATCAATTTTTTCCATTTTGTGACTTTTGCCTTTTACTTTTCACTTCCTCAACTGGTATCGTGTTTTGGATAACCACTGTAAAAAGGCGATAAGGATGATAAAATTACTACTATGTAATATAGTATAAAATAAAAAAACGATTTTCGAATTTTTCAAATTATTCTGGAAGATATGATCATAAAACGATTCTTCGGAAATATGCAAAGGTACTTTGTTACTTTGAAGCTTCTATTATCTCAGACTATGATCTATGTTTGTTTTATGGTAATTATTATTCATACAATTATTAATTTTCTCTTAAACTTGTGACATGGAAAAAATGTAGTATTTAGCGTAAGCCAATTTAAATCCTTCATCAACAGAAAGATTATTTACGTATATATACTTGGCAGTACTTTTTTCATGTTTGAAAGTTCTCTTATAATGAAAAAAATACGAATTGGACTCTACTGCACCAATGAAAATTTATCTCACTGCTATTAACATACAAAGCGCGAAGCACATATAATCAAAAATTATAAATTAGTCTTTTTCTCCTCGTTTATTAATTTTGCATAACATACAATTTTCCATGGTGTGCAAAATATGGTGTACAGCAATACTCTTGCTAAGCACAAAACTCTCTAACTCAAAATTTGACACTCGCCTATCAAGAGAACGCAGACCAAGTACAAGTCTACGTAAGACGGGTTAATGGCTCAATTAGGTACATGTGTCTATTAGCTGAGAAAAGTTGTGGTAGGACATTTTGTATGCAACCAGTTCGTGATCTAGAATTTTGGAAATATTATGGGGCTTTGTGACTTAATTATACTTTTAAATTATAGTATCAAGCAGTTTCAGGGCAATAAAACACCTTTTTCATAAATTTGGGACAGAAAATGGTATTTTAGAGAAATTGTTATGTAGGATTAAGTTCTTGTGGAAGACTAACATTTTTTACAAGTAAAGTAGATCTAAACAAAAATTAAACGGATTCGGGATATTTCATTTTAGCCAGACCTCCTTGAGTGCATTTAAGAATGTCCATACCTAGTTTGGTGCACTTAGAAGCACTTACACCTAGTTCGGAGTATTTAGAAATGCCCATTTCTAGATGTTTGCGTTTTAAACGCCCATTAGCTTTTTTCAGGTCAGGAACCTAACATATTTACCTGCGCAAGTTCATTTGTAGCTCTGTACGGTTTATTTGTGAGCCGGGATGGAAAGCCTTTGACCATGGTTCTGGATGCATCGTCGTGTTTCGGATAGAAGATCTCTGTACCGATGATTACTGCTGAATAAAGCTGAAAACTAAATAAGCAGTCACGGCCATGGAGCATATTGCTGACTAAATACGGTTGTAAAATCAGCGTACGAGAAGTTTAGAGTGGAGATAGAGTTGGGTCAGTGGAGCTGAACTATCTTTTTCTTACCCATTTCGATTCCTCCCAGATCCTTCACTTACAGTCGTCCACCTGCCCTAACTAAAGAAGGCGAAGACATTTCGGAGAAAATTCAACGAAGTCCAGCATCTATTGGATTAGGAAGCATGCAGGGCTATTCCGCTCCGGGACTAGATTGGATCAAAAGCTTATAGTGAAAGAAGTTTCCTTTAACTCACCAACATCAGGCTTAAATTTTCAACTCGTATCAAAGTCGGAAGAGCCTATTTCAGAGTGGATAGTGTAAGGACGCAACAGTGCTCCTTTAAAAGACGGAAAATTTGTCTGATCCAAACAAATACCCGCCAATAACTTGGTCGAATGCGCCGTACGGGATCGTCACAGCTATCTTGAATGATAGGATTACTCTTGCACTTCGTCAATCCCAAAGTTACCTCTGTAACAAACCTGGATATCGAAAGCGTAAGGTTACTCATGTATTTTGCATGGATGATCTCAAGACCTATGCTAGAAATAAATAGAAACTAAATCCAGCTTTCGTTGTGGTCAAATATTACACTCAGAGGATTAAAATGAGAACCCTGAGCTCATCCATAGAACCGCTATAGCAAACCTTGGCGCTGTAGAGACGTATACATACTTGGTCGAGCCACAGAACCGCATTCAGGGCGTAGCATCTATTAATAATGATCTGTGATACAAATAACAACATTTAATCCAATAAATTTCATCGTTTGAACTGTCGAAGAGGAACGTAGCATCTGCAGCGAACATGCATTTCTTCCCGCTATTACTCTATTCGTGTGAACTGGTTTCAAACGCGAAGGACAAACTAATGTGAAAAAAAGCATGCACCCTAACTCGGCCATTCAGGGACTTTACGTCTAATGCTATCAATGTGTTCCCAAAATATTGAATCTCAAATGTCTTCTCAACAGACTCATTCTGGATACAGCACAGTTTGTCGCAAATGGACGTAACATATTTTTGAAATGGTCAGAAAAAAAGAAAAAGTCGGCAAAGAAGCGTTTTTGTACAAAGCAGCGGAGGAGGCCACAAAAACACTTGGCCTTGACTTCTATATCACAGGTGACCAGAATGCATAAAACATTATCTCCTGTATGCCCGGATCAATAAATCAAGGAGAAAAACTTGCGTGAACAGCTCTTCGACAATAGGATGCACGGCATCTTCTACATCAATGTGAAGGATCAAACGATGTTAATGATGATGTATAACGTTTTCTTTTCTTAAATCACCTAGATTAAAATCGGGCTCGGAAGGTTTCATTTCAGGATGTCAAGATGGTGCAATTTCCACTTTAGTATACCATCGCCGCACTTTGAGCCAGGACATTGCCGATGATAGCTGCAAAGTATACCATGCACTCCACGAACACCTAGGACACATTCTGTCTAGATGCTAAGCTCATGCAAGACGGACGTTCCTCTGGCACTAAGAGTCTTGCCCTGATACCGCTACATCATTGAATTTTCGGTACAGGCCGTTAAAAAGATCGCAGCCAAGCTGAATGAGAAGAAAGCAAGGTATAAATATCTGAAGCGGGAAATGCTCTATTATACCTAGAATATTCGATTTAGCAGGTCATCCTGATCATCACTGCTCTTGAAAGTGACAAGCTTTCACTGATAAATAGGCTGAAAAGTATCCCTGATGTTAACGAAATTCTAATTTACTTGAGGAGGAAATGCAGAGGGCGGAAACCCATTGGACGCAAGGTCCCCAGGTTTCACCTAAGTTTTGCGAGACTGTCTTAATAAACCCATCACCGATTGTGTAAAATTAAATGTAAAATTAGATACACATATTGTATTCTAAGCTTAAATAGACAAAAATCGTGTCAGAAGAAATCAGCGCATATGAACTTTAGCTCATATGATGCTATTTGGCACTGAATTTCCTATCTTAAACGGGAGTAGTAGTATTTTTAACATATTTTGCAACTTCTATTCTTTAACTTGGTAGTTTTTACAATTATGGTTTTACTTTTTATGTGTATGCATACCAACTTTTCTAACTTCAGTTTCTGTACCGAAAACATTATTCTGCCAAATAGTTTCTCCGTGCAGGTGCAACGAGTTGACCCTCAACATTTTGCTTTACATTTCCCTATGAAATACAATTTAAAAATTGCTTTATGAATTTAACCCCCACAAATATATTTTACATGCAACCCAAAACCCCCCATAAGTGAAAAATTGGCTCTTTGTTATATTTAGGCGCTAATTTTTTTGCAGTTTCTTTAACTACACTGTTACTTCAAATTTATAATATACTATTTTTAACTGATACGTTGATGTTTTAATCATTTTTTAATATTTCGTCATTCTTTGCAGCAATTGTTTGTTTAAATGAGGCTAGTCAATTGTTTTTTTAATGTTCAACGTTCTTTCTAGTTCTCACTCAGAGCCAGGCAATAAATAATAAAATTTAACAAAGCTGTTGTTCAAGCAAATTAAAATTGCTGATAACTATGTTCTCCTATAGTAATGCGAGATAATCTTTTTTTTTCTTTAATGTTCAGCTGTTGTCCAAATTTCACTTAGTAAAGTAATAATTAATTAAAGTTAATGATTACTGCAGTTTAAAAAACGTGATTGTTCAAACGATTTAATGAAAACCTTTCAGTTTCATTTAATATTTTTTAGAAACTAGCAAATTTTAATTAAATAATTAGTCTACCTCTGACTGAAATGTTAAAGGCATGCTAAAGAATTCAAAAAACACCGCGACCTTTTATAAACAATCAATTGTTGAAGCAATTTAATTTAACATATTATTATGAATAGAGCCTCATACAGATCTTAAACAATATTTTAATAGAAGCAGTAAAAAATAAAATGCTCCAAAAACTGATTTCTCTTCTATAGCTAATTTTAAACAGGACTGAAAAGCATCAACTCGATAAAGCTACTATAAACCCCTGCAAAAAATATTTTTCCATGCACTTCCAGCCAACTACAATGCTCATTCCGCAGTACATATTAAAATTGCATTAAATTCTCTCGAACATTTAGTATTTCGTAGAATTGGTGAATATTTTATTGCTTGCTGCATAACGATATGCTTTTTATTTTATTGTGTAAAATAAATCTGTCAGAAAATAAACTTGATT
>JAWWLR010000034.1:9375213-9387966 GCA_035041075.1 Acraspis erinacei | reverse complement strand
ATTATATCATCAATTGAACGGAAAGGTTTGAATATTCAGAAATTGTTTGGACAAGGCTACGATGGCAAGATTTGCAAAAACCTTCAGAAGACCAAAATGTTTCCAAAACAACCATAAAAACATTCAACCCAAAACGTTTTTCAGGCACTTATGACTCGATTTACGCTTTAAAAAAAAAGAATGCCTGATATCAGTAAAAATTTATCGCGTATTGTTTTAACCAGTAGGAAGTCTAGCGAAAGAAACGAAGCGTTAGGACTCCAAAAACGTGTTGAATCTCTTGATTTTGTTTGCTGTTTAGTCATTTTGTTCAAAGTTTTCGAAAAAATTAATATTGTGTCAAAAGCTCCTCAAGCAGAAACGACCGATTTGATGATAGCACATGAGTTATTGGAAAATTCACATATCGAAGTTTCTTCCATTCGACAATCGTTAGAAAAATTTGTCAAAGAAGCATACGATTTTTGTTCAACACTTGGTATTCCACAACAGTTTTCAGAAAAAAAGTACACAGAATGCGAAAAAAGCATTTCGATGAATTATGCGTAGACGAAAGACTTTCGGATCCTAAAGAAAACTTCGCAGTGACTATTTTTTATCCTTTAGTGGACACGATTTGTTCCAACTAAAGTATAGATTCGAAGGTATGAAATCTGTTCTAGACGTCTACAAAATTATCCAACCAAAATCCATGAGCAATGCCACTGACGAAGAAATTTCGGTAGAAGCCGAAAAATTTCTGAAAATTTTCCATTATCACATTTCTTCCTCGTTTCCATCGCAAGTACTCTCTTAGCGATCAGCGTTCAGAACAAAAATAAGTCAGATTGATAGTGTAAAACAACTTGCCGAAATGATTATAATTGAATACAGTTCCTTGACGTCAAGTTACTCTGATGTATGTACTGCTTGTATCATGTTCCTGACACTTCCTGTCACAGTCGCAACGGCAGAAAGATCTTTTTCAAAATTAAAAATAATTAAAAATTATTTAAGAAGCTCTATGGGTAAGAGCGATTGTGTGGATTGGCATTATTATCAATTGAAAATGAGCGAGCAAGAGAAATTGATTTCAGCAAAACGATCAATGAATTTGCGGCATGCAAATCGAGAAAGCGGCGTTTCTAATACTATTAATTGATTTAGATACTATAATTTGTTAAAATGAAACGAAAATATGTTATTTTGCACACTATCTAATAAAACTATGTAAAAATGTATAATGGTTTTATTCTAGGAGACAATTGTTCAATTTGAGGCATTTTCGGGGCCCCAAAAGTCTTTGCCGATGTAAGGCTCTTTCAGGGCAAAAAAATTGGTTGATGGGGCACCGCCCCACCTGCCCCATGCTAGCTACGGGCCTGATTCCAGCCCTTAAGCGATATGGAGTTATGTGTTCATATTTCGGCAAATCATAGATGAAGCGAATACATGCGTTTAGAGCTCGCTCTA
Organism: Acraspis erinacei; assembly: GCA_035041075.1. NCBI lineage: Eukaryota > Metazoa > Arthropoda > Insecta > Hymenoptera > Cynipidae > Acraspis > Acraspis erinacei. The sequence continues at coordinate 9,386,514 of JAWWLR010000034.1, read as the reverse complement.
GTTTTGAATTAAGTTCCTTTCGTAATATCATCGTATAAAATACTGCTATAATCAAAGTACGAAAAAATTAGACTCTTTACCAGAAGAATCCTGGTGGCCGTCGGCAAGGATTCCTTGTTTCTATTAAGCTGTCGCAACACCGTGAAAATCTTTCTCGAAATGCCCACTACCTGCTCATTCCAGGAGAGAGTGCGGTTAAGCACATAGCCCAAATCCCTTGCAACTTCAACAGATTCAATTTCAAGGCCATCAATTTTGAGTGAAGGGAAGTTCCTGAAAGTTTCTAAGGACGCACAGTGGGACGAAAATTATGAATCTGGACTTTTCATCCGATTCAAACGGTTTAAAAAAGGTTAAAGCTGATGAAAATCGGCATAATCTTATTCGAGCATATATTCAAATTGAGGCTGTATTTGTTTTCATTTCTTGGCAAAACAGAAAAAAAATTTTTTTGACGTTTCAAGAGTACCATTTCCAAGAGAATACTCAGATTCATTCCCAGAATGAGTAGAGGAACCATTCAGTACATTTTTTGAGTGTCGTAGGATAATTTTAAAAATGTATTTAATTTGTTATAAACAAATAAGTGGATGAAAATGGTTTCATGTGGTTTTAATTGTATGGTCCCTTGATTTTCACTGGATTTCCTGAATTAATCAACAAAAATAATTTTTATGTCATACCCGTGAGGATTCATGGATAAACAATCATTATTATAAACAAATAAAGAAAATAATTTTTGACTTCAGCTATTGGCGACGAAAATATTAGTAATTGTCCATGGAATTAGCTCCACAGAGCTCGTGAATGAAACTCAGTTATCATATCTGCTCATATAATAACAATTCGCAATTGTTCAAACGATCATAGTTAACAATTGCATTATTCGGCTATTTTTCGTCACACAAACTCCGTTATTTAGATGCATTTAATTGTTAATGACTGATCTTCGAATAACTCTAGGGAATTTGGAAGAATAATAACAACTGCTATTGTTATAAACAATTTCATGAACAATTACTCATCTTTTCTATTCGTCATCGAATGAATAGCGTTTTCCAGCCAGAATCAAATGCAGATCACTAATTGATGATACCCATTCATTATTTTCGATCATACGATAACAATTGTTAAATAAGATCGTTTGCACAATTTAGAATTGTTATTATATGAGCAGATATGATAACCGAGTATCATTCACGAGCTCTATGTAGCTAATTCCATGGAAAATGACTATTCTTTTCGTCACCAATAACTGAAGCCAAAAATTATTTTCTTTATTTGTTTATAATAATTATTGTTTATTAATGAATCCTCATGGGTATGACACAAAAAATTGTACTGGATAGTTTCCTCTACTCATTCTGGGCATTTGGGAATGAATCTGAGTATTCTCTTGGAAATGGTACTCTTCAAAAGTCAAAAAAAAATTTTTAATTTTTGTGAAGAAAAAAAATAGAGCCTCAATTTGAATATATGCTCTGATAAGATCATGCGGATTTTCATCAGGTTTAATTTTAAAAAACCGTTTGAATCGGATAAAAACTGTAGTCGGAAAATCAATTTGTCCAGAGTTGTGATTTTCGTCCCAGTGTTGGACAAGGCGGAAGTCGGCCCGATAATAATTGCTTTAGTCTTGGTCGGACTCAGTGCCAGTCCATCATTCTGAGCCCATTTTGCCACTAAGGCGATGTCCTTCTGGGCCAATTCTAGCATACTTTTCAGGGAGGCGATTGGGCCCGAAAGATACAGTTTAAAAACATCCCCGTACTTATAGTATTTGCAGTGATGAAGTCATGCACCTAATTCCTATGCGTATAGGAGCGGAGCTAAAATAGAGCCCTGTGGGACACCACTGCTAATATTAGCCCATTTCGATCGTTCGTCTTTGCTATTGACTACTTGTATGGATCGGCTTCTTAAGTATGATTCAAACCACGTAATTGCAGTATTGGACAGATTAAATTTTCTAAGTATGCGTAAAAGAAGTTTGTGATTAACTGAAATAAATGCTTTGGACAAATCAAATAAAACCACTTTCGTTATCTCCTTCCTATCAATAGCGATTTTAAAGTCAGTTTCCATTGCAAAGGATCAGTCAACTTATTAGTATCTAGATATTTTTTAAGCTGCATATGCACTATTTTTTTAAATACTTTATTACTGAACATAAAATTCAGATCGGCCTAAAGTATGCTTAGGAATTGGAAGAATAATTACTTTTTTCCAAACATCTGGAAAAATCCCAACTAGCAGGGAAGAGTTATAAATATGAACAAGAATTGGAAAAATTACAGGAAGAACAATTAAATCATTTTGATGAAAATCCCATTAGATCCAAGAGCATTGGACTTGATTTCCATAAACTTCTCCAGAAGGACCTCTAGGGTTATGTCTGAGAAAAAGAAATTATTATCGTTGAAAATTGAGACAGTCGAGAATTAATAGAAAATGGTAATGGATGATCATAAGGTGGTAAAGATCGAAAGAATTCAAGTTGTTCATTGGGAGAAAAATAATTAACAGCTGATTAATGCTTAGGCGGGATAAGAAATAATCTTCTCAAAAGGTGCCAAATAATTTCGCTCTTATTTCTGTTTTTAATAGCATTAAAATTGTATTTATTATTCTGTTTCTCCATGAGGTTTTTAATTTCAGTGGTAATCCAAGGTGCAGATTTGTTATATTTATGCAGAATATGTAGTGGCGTAAACCTATCAAACGCTGAAATCAAATAGGAGCAAAAGAGATTAATTTTGCCATTAATATCCAGCACGCGAAGGAGCTTTTCCCAATAGTAGTTCATTAGGTGCTCGTGAGACGCTACTTCGTTTACCTTAGAAATATTTCGTGTTTGATTTTGAGACTTATTCAATGACTGATCACCGTGATTTGAGAGAAAAGCTATGGGGTGTTGGGCGAAGGCGTCTATTTTTTCTAGATCATCATCAGTCATAATGCCAATGCGAGTACTTGATTGGTCTGTGTGATGAGTAGTGTTATGTGGAACGAAGTATAAACCTGAAGCTTACACTATAGAGGTTATGTATTGAGTGCGGTTCCTCGTAGCATTTAAGTTAGAGTCAAAGTCCCCTCTAATAATAATGTTACTATAGTTCGGTACAGAAGTAAGGATTTCGGATTCGAGCTCGGTTCCGTAAGACGCATTCTGGGGGCCTATAAATAACACCTACTAACAGATTATCTTTGTAATAATTACCCGAGACTTCAATGAACAGAAATTCGGCAGTAGAATAATTGGCACACGCGCTGACTCCCACCACGAGTCCCCTGAGACTGTCAAGCGTATATAAGCCGATTCCGCCCTCTCTCCGCTCATCACAGTCTCTACGAAATAGTACATAATTGTCAAGGGCAAACAAGGTGGAGGGGTGATCAGGTGTTAACCACGTCTCAGAAAGAGCAATAATGTGGTAGTCGCGAGCGTTGAAAAAGATTTGAAATTCGTGATAGTGTGCCAAGAAAAATTCAGCATTTACATGGCAAATTCTTAAGGCCATTAGACGAAATATAAGTCTAGATAAGGCAAACCTCTTTAGTAATTTAGGGCCTACTGAATGCACACAAGAATCAAACAAGTTAATTAGGAAAAAGTTATCAGGCAGAAAATCGATCAAAAAACTTCTCAGTGTAGACTTTGCGATTAGAGAAGAATTAAAGAAAAAAGTACCATGAGAGACACTTACAAAAAATGCATTAAAAATGAATAGATATTATTTAGTTTCATGTTCATAAAAAATTTGCTCATGATCTTAAGAAGAAAGTTTCCATACGTAAGTATTTTGAAAAGTCCAGAAAAGTAACTGATAGGTTGTATGTAGTAAATAAGTATACTTGAGTGGTATATTATTGTATTTACACGAAGCCCGAAGCTTAAGATTTTAAGAGGATGACATTCAATGTATAGATATTCTATATATGATAGCTCTATTATTATGCAACTTGAGATATAACTATAAGCAATATTACGTACAGATCTACATACTGTCTGTAAATCTACTTCAATAAACAAACTTAAAATTAAAGAAAAATCATAACTATACATAAAAAGAATGATAAATATTATGTGACGAACCAGCTGCGATGTTTTCTCCTGCTGGTATCCTCGTTTTAGTGAGAGACTCTATGATAAAAAGTGCCTGATCACTACACCATCCCAATAATTTAGTAGAGAGTCGCCTCTTTTTGCATTTCTCAATAATGCCAGCGTATGTTTATGCCTGGTTAAGTTTGACTACCACGATAGGTGAAAGTGAAGCATGCGGATCTTTGCCAGCCGAAGGTCCAAGTCTGTAGATATTAGAGATGCACGCCTTTTCGAGCGGCACCTCTAAGATCGCTGCAATCTAGCAAAAGGTAGTTGTAAAATTCTCCGATTCTCTAACCGGCAAGCCTTGGATCTCTAGAGTTGCATTACGTGAGTCTTGTTGCAGGATGTGGCACTTTAGGGTCAAGGACAGTACTTGAGTCTTTAACAGCTGATCTTCCCTTTCCGTGGATTTTACAGTGCCTTGAAGGTAGATAATATCTGTTACATTTGAAGATGTAGTTTCCACCAACACAGTTATGCGCGAAGAATTTTGTTTAATGCCCTCTTTTATTCCCTTGATTGATCCATCTAAAGATTGAATAAAAGCCATTTACTTGGATTCAAAAGCATTAAGCTTTTCCGAGATTTTATTAAATACGATATCTTGTCCTTTTTCTATCGCCATGAGAATCGCAGTTTCAAGAGCAGGGTCTAAAGTAGCTGTAGACGTTCCTGGGTTTGTTTCTTCAACAGGTGGTTCCGATGAGTTTCTACGCCGAGAGCTGACATTTCTAATTGTCAAGGTGCATTTAGAACAATTCCAATATTGCTGCATGTTTCTGATTTCTTCAACGGGAAACGCCACAGGCCACCATCTTGGTCAGCACATGTGTTCACTCACAAAACTTTAAAAAAAGCGTTATTTCTGACAAAAAAGCAGACACCGATCACTCCAAGACAAAAAAGTCACCAAAAGCAGTGCAACACACCTAAACAATGTTTTAAGTTTTCCACGTAATGCAATTAACGATCGATAAATACGGAACGACGCAAAACACGTCAAGTGTCACCGACCAGCATGAATACCAGCAAGAACCAAACAAGAGGAATAAGTATAAAATGAAGAAGCGATAAATAAATTTTATCGTCCAATTTTAATTTGGCACTGGGCTACCTACTAGATTCGCTAAAAGGTATTAAAAATTAAAAGTTTTAAAATCATCTCTGGAAAGTTAGAAATTCTGAATCTACAAAATTCGATGGCTTCAGATATCTAACTCTTTTTCTTAAAGTTTAAAATTGGAATGAATATAATGTGTCTCGTAAATTATTTAGACGGGATTCTCAATGTGAATAAAAAGTTACAAATCAATTTTGTTTTATATTTTTATATTACCGATTTAAAAGTCTGGAATTCGAAATTTTGAATTTTTTTGCGATTACAGATATCTAAACGTGTACTTGAGAAGTTAAAAATAAATTATTTTAAGGAATATATTGAAAAATCAATTTTGAACTAAAAGTTTTATACTGCATTGGTTTTTAGTATTTTAAGACGTGTTTTAAATTCTTTTTGATATCAAGAATTCACAGATTTTGATTTTAGAGGTTTTAGAAAGCTAATTGTGAAATTGACATTTTTTTGCTTTGAATTTTAATTCCTCTTACTCGAACCGCTTATTAAAGGAAGCGTCAATAGCGGACTGGAACTTCTTGGTGGCAGAAGGTACTGGCAGGATATTTTGACTGAACCCGCCGCGGTACCTAGGGCTGGGGTGCGGCAGTAGTTTTCCAACCACAGTCGGCAAATTTATAAGTGAAAAAAGGTGTTTATAATTTGAAGAAAATTTTAAAAAGGAATTCGGGTGGTCGGTGGTTAACTATGCTCAATAACTTTGTCGGTCCGGTTCATGATGAATATAATAGGACTATTATATTAAAGGCATATCAGTCTGATTGCCGTGTAGGTGCCGAAATTAGCACAACTGTCACTGAAAACAGGCGTCTGTAGTCTGACTGCAACTGAGAACTCGGGTTTGTGGGGCGCGCAATACGATTTCAAACGATGTTTGAAATATTTTGCGATGATTTTGTAGGTACAAAATTCGGAGCATGCTGGAGTTTGGAGTTCGTCTTTTACCGCTATTATATTTAAAAAGCGGCCGCGAGCATTGAAGGCGACAACAGTCACCTCTGACTGCTTACTTAGAGCTACCACCTCTACCATCTGCCACTCGACAGATTGGTTATGGATCTTGTTTGTATCAGTTGCCTAAAAATGTTGGTTAAGTGGGCAACCAATGTTGTAATGTAGATTCGACCAGCTCTCTTTCTCGCAGCGCGATGTAAGGTCGATTGGCTCGGATTATTATTATTATTAAATACTTATTGAATATAAATAAAATTAATTTAATTAAAATAAATAATAATTATGCAATAATACATATATAGTAATAAAACTTATTATCTGTAGGGAAACACAACCAAATCCCTCCTTAATAACCTTCCTTTATTTTCCCTTTTTCCCCTGCCGCTCTGTACACATGTCCTAAGGGCTGTGACGTCAATGACCATTGTCTACACAGGACAATAGAGAGAATAGGGGGTTTAGGAATTTCCGAAAAAATATCCGACACAAATATACAAATTGTTTTGCTGTGTGCCGAAATCTTTGTGCTGTGTGCCGAAATTTGTGTCTGGTTCTAAATTTTAATAATTATGAAAAAAGTTTTTTTGTAAATAACTTTTTTTGCTTTTTTTCATAATTTTTAAAATTTAGGACCAGACCCACCTTTCTTAGTGCTTCTTATCTATTATCCCATATTTTTAACTCGATGTGTTGCTTCGTGTGAAAATAAGTCAGGAAATAAAAAAAGCGTCGGTAAGGTAGGAATCTGGTCACATGACTCATTCGTCACATGGCCTTAATCCAGAGACTAACCGAATCTAATCAAACTTTTTGGGAAATAGTGCCAGATCCGGCGATGGAAAAAGAAATTCAGCAAAGAATCGAGAGAGAATCTGCGGGCCCTCCCGTTCACAGAATCGCATTTCCCGAAGCTTCACTAGCAACAAATTGGGAAGTTTTGGAAAGAGGATTGGACATTTTGAGGAGATTGACGTCGTCAAATGTACACAGAGGTGAACTTTTTTTTACGAGGTCTGCTGAAAATTGTTTTAACAAGACATCTAGAAGAGGCCGCACTTTTTATATTTTCTACCGATTCCTCTGCTTTTCTATTCCTGTTACTGCCGCGATCTCCACTACACAGCTGCTTCTCAGAAAGTTGAGCATCTCATTGTACCCGGAAGATGGATCATCTGAAAGCCTTTTTCATCAGGTTCACTTTCACCTCTCCTAGCTGGTTCTCCTTGAAGTGTGTCTTCAGGGCATCCCTTATCTCCCCTTCCTCCGTCTTTTTATCTAGATCAAAGACGTCGACTTCAGTGCGGAGGATCAGCTCGCGCACGTTTCTCGCTTCTCCAACTGCTTCCCTAATAGCTGAGGACAGTTTGAACCTGCGCTCTGCCTTGCTTCGTACCACAATGACGACGTTGCCGTTTATTGTCTGCCTTACACCCTTGATTTGGACACCAAGTGTGTGAAGCTTTATGTTCTTCTTCAGGCGGGTCTCGGGGCCCCTTTTTTCCTTACCGGTTTAGATAGCTATTCCGCCCTCTGCTCTTCTTTCTCCTTTGCGGGTGTCCCCGCTCCAACGACGCGGGTCCTCTGCTTCTTAGCCGATGATCTTTGGCTTGCTTTCTCTGGGGGACTCTTGATAGTTGGCTAGGGATAGTTGGCTCTTTGGTCCTATTCCCGGGTACAAGAGCTGCTTCCGCCTGAGTTCCCTTTCGAGCCGTGACATTTTTGCCTGCAGTCTTTTTGCCTTCTCGTACTGCCAATTCTCCACGGATCACCTCCTCACAGAAGCTCTTCTGAATAATAGCGGACACCTCCAGATCCTCCATAGCCCTACATTCGGCCAACTCCAAGTTCTCAATACGACTACTTTCTAAGTTTATTTTTTGATTCGGGTGCATTTTATTCCCACGAGTAGCTGGGGAAGTATCGGACCGCCCGCAGAGTCCCCCATGCGGGGTTGAGATCTCAATACTCTAGGAGGCGACCTGTTATCCTAGAGACACCGTTTGGACCACCATGCCCTGATACCATTCAGTCCTCAGCACGGTTGTTAACGCCTTGATTTTGGTGCTTTTATCTCGGGTTATCCTTCATCAAGTCTGTTTGGTTCGCAAGGCGTATTTTATTTTTTCTTACCCTGTGTTTCCAGTGAGCATTCCAGTATCCGCCACCTAGAGACGCACCACGTATGGGTTACAGACTTCCACTGTGGACAATGGTGATAGTGCGCGGTTACATTCGCTACAGCACCAAGTAAAAAAAGGAACAATGTTAGGTATTATAACAGCAATCAGCTGTCAAGCAGCTTCGGTTTCACAAGATCACGATTTCTTTAGGTTAAATAAGTCTTATTTGAATATATTAGATGCTTTACAAACAATTATTGAAATTCAAAAAGTTACTGTAATTAATAAAACGAATGAAATTTATGAATCGGAATACAAAGCTAAGTAATCTCCTAAATATTTAATCGATGAACCAGAAATATATATATTAATTTGAAGCATAAACAACCAATTTCTTTCCAGCCAAGAAGGCTATCTTTCACTGATAAGGAGTAATTACCCATTATTTTGGATGATTTATGAAAATAAGGTATAATTAGACCAAGCAATTCACCTTACGCAAGTCCAGTCGTTTTGGTTCAAAAGAAAAATGGGGAAACTCGACTGTGAAAATGTCTAAGTCGTCGATTAAATATACAAATATTATAACCCCACTTGGAGTATTCGAATTTCTTAGAATGCAATTTGGACTGACAAATGCACCACGTGTTTTTCAGCTATATATCAGTAAAATGTTCGATCCTTGGATTAGATTAGGAGAATGTTTATTTTATCTTGTTGATATACGCATAGCAACTGAAACACATGAAGAACATCTTAGTATTTTTCGCGAAGTTTTCGAGATTTCATAAATAAAAAAGTCATAAGGCCAAGTCTCGAAAATGTCGAAGCAATTCTCAATTATTCAGCGCCACGGAAACGCGATTTAGAACCCATTGAGAAACCGCATTGCACTGCGACGTGAATACAAGCGGCGTCGGGGCGATTCGCATGTAAAAGAAAAAGAATGGCACTTTTTATTCAGTTTTTTATCGCAGTCATCGTAGAACCCTCGTGGAATCAAACTACAACCGTTTTGAGCTTGAGTGTCTCTCAGCAATCTGCGCGATTAAGTGTTTCCACGTTTATCATCCGGAAGAAAATTCAAACTTATTACAGATTGTCACAGTTTCTATCTTACGCTAAAAAGGTACAATGTAAATCCGCGTATTTTCAGATGGACTACGTTTTTGCGGTGTTATGAATATGAGATTTTAGATAGGCCTGAGAAAAGGATGGGACATGTGGACGCACTTAGACGCTCCCATAGCGTTTCAGTATTAGAAGGAAACACTTTCGAACAATAATTGTGAATAGAACAAAAACAAGATCCCGAATTTGTTAAGTTACGCGAAAACTTAGAAGAATCAGAAAGTAAATTATTCGAGTTACGCGATGGTCTCGTTAATAGAAAACATATAGATGGAAATATTACATTTTCTGTACCGCAGTCTATGATATATAATGTTATACGCACGTGGCACGACGATTTAGCTCACGTAGGATTCGACAAAGTTGTAGAAAAATTAACGACAGTTTATTGGTTCCCTGAATTAAGAAATAGAGTTAAACAGTATATCGCGAACTGCTTGAAATTCATCGAGTTTTCAGCAAAAAGCCAGTCTTCTGATATTTGGCGTTACTCAGTAAGGAAACATTAACGATAAGATCAAGTTATTCTGAGAAAATAATTAAGTTTCAGAAAAGCAACGAACGCATTTTGAAATGACCCTAGCAGACCGCGTGAATGGAAAGGATACTCTACGGAGTATCCTCAACAGGCGTTATATGCCTTATATATTTTTTAACTGTCTACCGTTGCCAAAAAAATCTATTGCTATTACTCTCTGACCTTCGAATGGGAAGTTTAACGTAGAATCCGAATTTCAATAATTTAAAAATTGATCTTGCTGTTTATTTGATTTTTTGTGCATGATACGCAAGGGATACTATGTGGATACTATGAGAATACTCTGTAGAGTATTCTTTCCGTTTACGCGCTCCGCTAGGGGAGAGCCTAAAAAATTCGAAAAGGAGGTATATTGTAAGCGATATCGACGGTTTTCAGGTTACCCAAATTATGTACACTGAGACAAGAGGCCCAGAACAAATGAAACATAGGATTCAACCATTTTAATTTATTATAGTTTTAATCTACAGTGTCTAGACCTCGATTAAGACGACTGATTCTACACTTTTATGTACATGTTTTTCTCTGCACTGGTAATGTTAATCTTTTTAAGTTTATACTTTATAGTTGGTCGCGACGACCAAATTATTAAAATGGCCAAATTGTAGGGAAACACGCCCAAATCCCTCCTCAATAACCTTCCTTCATCTTCCTACTTTCCTGTAGCTGTGTGCACCTGTCCTAAGTGTTGTGAGGTCAATAAATATCTTCCACACAGGGTAAGGGTGAGAAGAGGGGGTGTAGGGATTTCGTGCTAAATACCCGACACCATGTACATGAAAGATGGAAATCGTTCAGTAACAATCCGAAACTTATAGAATAAATACGTTTTACCAAAGATATACCATAGCCTGTACATTTATTTTAACGCCCTACTGACTAGATATTAAAAAATGTAATATGTAAGAATTTAATTTAATGAATATACTTTTAATAGATAATAAATAATTTTAAGACGTAATAATAATTATTTAATAATATAGGACGGGAGAAGGGGGTGTTGGGTAAGATGGACAAGAAGAGAAGGAAGGAGGAAGAAGAATGGAGAAGGAAATAGTAGATTGTAAATAGTATTTAAGGATCAGGGATTAGCCCCGGAGGCAGAGGCTAGCAATGTGAGGCAAAGCGAGAAAGTAGCGACATGCGTGCGAGGCGATGCGAAGTGAGGAAGGCAAGGTCGGCTTAGAAGTAATGTTTGGATGGATGTTGGGTTTTAAGAGTTAGTTGTATGGACATTCTGACAAACGGAAGTGTAAGAAAGTCAATTTTTTAAGGCCAGCAGGCTGAACAATAAACGTGTGTGTCTGTATAT